>JBAMAX010003541.1:0-156250 GCA_037043745.1 Chymomyza amoena | reverse complement strand
AAATTTAAAGTCAATATTTGTTTTCTTTTAATCATTATTAAAAAAGTGTAATAAAAATTATATTTATAGCCCCAAAAGCCACAACCTTTTTGGGAAAGTGATCAGGACGCCATGCCCGTCTGTCTGTCCATCCAACTGTCTGCCTGTTTATCAGAGTACAAAATACATGGCAGCCGGAAATTTGTTTGTTTTTGTAAAGAAGTCACATAATCTTTATACTCATATGCAGGGTATAAATTAGTCGGGGTGTCCCTAAATAAAATTATATGTTAAGCACAACATAGGGATATTCATTGTAAGAAACCTACGATGTATTACTTTTTAGTGGCAGTATTATAATGAGCAAACACTCATGGAGCAAACTCATTTATAGAAAACAATAATAAATCACCGTAAACATGTTAAATTAGCTATAATTATTTTAAACAACAATTATTGCCTAACTACTAAATAAACAAACTACTGAATAAACAACGTAGCAAATTAGCTATTAGCTTTAAAATATCGTTTTCAAAAACTGATCAGTTTTGTGTAAATTTTGGCAATTACAACCGTTGACCTAACAATTGTTTGTATATAAATATAGTTATGCAGTATGCCAAAGCTTTTACCGATATACGCTTCGAAATTGTGCCGGTAATATTTTAACAAATAAATAAATCAACGATGGGTTTACACTTTTAAACATTAGGGAATAAACATTATTTTCTAATTAATAATTGTGTGTATATACTTATCGCAAGCAAATGTCCAAATAATTTGTGTAGAGTCCATAAATTAAAAAAATGTAAACCATGATTGTAGTAAAACTTATGTTCACTTCATACGTTTTAGTTATTCAACTGAAATCATAAAAAAAAAGCATTTAAAACGTTTAATTTTGTATAGCCTTGCCAGACATATTTACAAAACAGCGATGCTGCTATTTATCGATGCTACATGAAGTAGAGAGGCTTCTATCGATACAATTTGTTGCACATCGATATGCACAAGTGGTTCGGGCAGTGAATTCATTACTCGAGTTTTTATTTAGGTAAAATCTTATGTTTTCTGTGCGTTTGTGTTAAAAAAACGTAATAAAAAGCTTGTGGTTTATCTATAACAATATAATTTATTGAAATTATCAATAGTGCCAATAAGACAAAAATGTTTACAACTTAATGCTGGGCAAAGAATAGAGGGCATTTTATAAACAATGAGTAAACCTAAAATGAATGTCCTAGTTCCGTAGTTCTTTTAGAGTTTTCACTGGAACTTTTTCTAATCGGAGCATGACAACTCAACTCTGCTCTTTATATACAGTGTTTAATTTGTGCAAAAAATAAAAATAAATGTTTTTTACGTGTATTTCTTTATAAAAGTAAGCTGCACTAAACAATCAACCTGCTGAAAACATTTGTTCACACCTGTGTATCAAACTAATACGCAAAATATCTTGCATTCTTGCTTAATATTTATTGATTTTTTTGTGCTTCTAAAGCCATAATTACTAAACAGTTTGCCACTTATACACTTTTTCAAACATTTGTATAAATAATATAAAAAAATTAATAGATGATGACAACGCCAGTTGATGACATCATCAAACTACCAATATTGGTTGGGGCTAACACTTGCATACATATGCAGACAACATACGAATTATATACAAATTTACATATACATTATATACATATAACTGTTCATTGCAGATAGTAGTTGCCTAAGAACTTAGTTACAGTGAGATTATTGACCACAAAGTCTTAGCTGCTGGAAATAATTTTATAAACAAAATAAGTTTCAAAACACACGTTAAAATGGATCGGAAAGCTGAACTTGAACGCAAGAAAGCCAAATTGGCTGCACTGCGCGAGGAAAAGGATCGACGTCGTCGTGAGAAGGAAATTAAAGATATGGAAGAGGCAGCAGGGCGCATAGGTGGCAGTACTGGTATAGACAAAGACCAGCGAAAGTAAGTTGTAGCGTGCATTCTATAGGTGTAGCAGTTGATTCTTATACCAGCTTATGCTCCTTAGGGATTTGGATGAAATGCTTTCGTCATTGGGTGTAGCACCTGTCTCGGAAGTCTTGTCTTCTTTGTCGTCTGTAAATTCAATGACATCGGATAATTCAAATACACAAACTCCCGATGCTAGTCTTCAAGCTACTGTCAATGGACAGAGGTAAGTTGTGTGCTTCAAATGTGTAAGTTTATTTTTTAATTATAAATTAATATTTATTTAAATGTAGCAGCGTTAAAAAACAGCCACTTAATTTGAGCGTTTACAATGTGCAAGCAACAAACATTCCACCAAAGGAAACACTCGTTTACACAAAGCAAACTCAGACAACTAGTACTGGCGGCCATGAACGTGATGGTGCGTATTTTAATGAAACTTATTTACTATCTATAAGAATGTTTGTTTAATATCATTCCTTCTCATTCAGTATAAATGTAGTTGTATTCTCTTATTCCGTCCAAAAGTCCTGTGTTCTAGCCCAGTAATACCACATTGACCCTGTGTATAGTTTTATTAAAGCAGCCTCTATTTAGTTAGCGCCTCTAAAAAGCTGATTTGCTGCCGCTTTCCTTGCTGCATGAATTCTTCGTTACCAAATGAATATTTTATATTTGGGTATCATATCTTTAAACTGTCCCCTACTATGAAACTTAAATCTATTACGCATATCTTAGTGAAATAAAATAACAAATACAGTTCTTTCCTGCCACTCCTCGCCTCTGTCAGGATATATGGAGGACTGGTGGCGTCCACGTAAAGGTACTACACTATAAATTGAATAATTATAACTTATTTGAAAGGTTTTTGGTTTTAAAACTGTCCCATAATTAGCACACATAATACTTAGTTAAGCTTTTGAAGTATCTTTTTATTTTGTTATTTCTTAGCCAAACATAAATACAACTCTACAGAACACAATTTAGCTTTTTGTTTGCTGAACTCTATAATGTCTACGTTTTAACATCGCATTTAATAAATTGTCTTTTTACTCTTTCTCCCCTTACATTTGTTCTTGACATGCACCAAAAAAAAAAAATATATTACAAAAAAATAATAATTTTATGAAAAATTAAAACAGCTCATGCTACGGATTATTATGGTGAGTCAATGTTAATTTTTGAATTAAATATTGTAGTTTCCCTTCTTAAATCATGTAACATAGCTTAATTCATTTCCTTTTCAAAAATTGTACACTCACTATTTAGCTTTATTTACGTATTTAAATGTAGCTTAAGTTTATGCTCATTCATTTTTTTAAACATTTGTTTTAACGTGTTTTTGTCTGCCTATGTAATATGTGCCATATTATTTCTGTTGTATATTTCGTTTTGTATTAAAAAAAAAACAGCTACAATTGTGTTTAGATTTAATAAAACTTTATTTTTTTACTTTATTAAGCATATACAAATATAAACAAATTTATCATCAGGTATATGTAAGTTTGTTTAAAACAAAAAAAGAGTACATAATATGTATAAAACTGTTGAACTCCACCCAATTTATAAGTTTTTAAGTAATTGGCGTATTGCATTTTATCAGTTTATGTATTTATTTTTTAGATAATATTTATTATATTATTGTTTTAATTTATTTTACATAAACATAATCTTTAAATTTGTCAATATGCAGTTTTTATTGTAGGCAGCATATTTTGTTAATGCGTATATTAGAAAATTAAGTAAATAAACTGTTTTTATTTTCTACTTAAGGCTTTAAGATCATCAACAGCATGTTGAGTTTTACGCACATTTTAAGTTTGTAAGCCCGCGCTCTTTTAAGTTTGTAAAAGAAATAATATTTGTAGAATATAGAAGGAAAATGCTCGCACGATAGAGGAATTTTATTAAGCCATACTCCCCTTTTTATTCTGTCTGTCTGGAGCAACTCAAAAAACCCATATTTCATTCGCCCAATTAGAATTTGAGCTAACGCGAAATTATTTGTATTTATTTATTTGAAATAATTGTTCCAAAGCGCATTAAAATCGGAAAAAAACACGATCTATATCTTTCAATATTCTCAATTTACTTTACCACATATTAATGTAGTTTTTTCCATCATATTGATTTTTTACTGTTTTTTATTTTGTGCATTTATTCTCTAAAAGATCGCGAAATAGATTTGTCTTGTGATAGCATTTATTTATATTAATTTTTACGATATGATGAGATGTTACGGCTTTGATTTATTGCCGCAACGCCCTTTTCTGACTACAGAAAGACAAAAAAAAAGTATTATGTTACCTAAATCAATGGATGAAGTTTGTACAATATATTTATTTCTTTATATTTCTTCAAGATGAATACAATCTTAATCCGGGTTTAGAGTGGGAGGATGAGTTCACAGGTAGGTACACCCAAAAAAGCGCTGCCCCTGGCACGCTGCTACTTTTGAACAGTGACGGAATCGACATGAAGCAAAATAGGAACATTGAAATTCACTTTAATCCAATACAATATAATACATATTAAATAATATTGTAAGTTTCTCTGCCATGAAAAAACATGAATCCATGAATCAAACACAAATACATGCTGATATTGTCATACATATGTTAATTCTCCTGTAAAGATTGCTCTCAGCTTGCCTGAAAACAAATTCAGTACACAAAGCGCACCAGTGCATCATTCTTTGCTGTTGTAACGCTAACCCATTCATCCAAATAAGACTAGTTCGTAACTAATGTATATATGTACTACATGTTTAACAAATTAAACAAAAAAAAAATAAACCATGTAAAATGAAGCGTTGCGCAGCATGAAATTAAACATCTGAATTTTAGAAAAGCTAATAGTTCAATAAAAACAAAAAAACATAGTAACAGTCGATACTGAATATTTGAATCATGCCCATGCAGAATTTCAGCCATACTCTAACAGATATAAAAAAAAAAATTTTTTAAAATGAACGTATTTAAAGTAAATTATCGCTAATAATGCAGGTCATTCTTTTTTCCATTCTTAACAATCTAATTTTTTATACAACACTTTTAAATGCATTTAATATTGACATTGTCTGTTGAAAATCAATCCCTCGCACCGTTGTCATTTCACTTGATCTGTACCAACCACTCCACTCTACAACAAGCGCACACATTGAAGCACGCCGCTTTGTCCTGTGTGCCGTATGAAACACTACTTGGATACGGATGTTTAACGTTTAAAATATGTTTAAATACCTAGTTTAACTATGTAGTTTAAAATAATGAAATGTAAGCGCAAATTTATAAACTGGGTGGAGTAATATGAATATTTAATGTAAAACGAATGACATACATACATATAAATTACATATACAACACAAATGTGTAGTTAGAAATATCATATGAGATTTGTATGATTATTGTAAATTTTATTGTTGGCTTCATAAGTACATATGCACATTCTATGATGGACCTAAAGGCCTCCCTAAACGAGGCAACGGATGCCAAATTCGCACAGATTTCTATAAGAGCCATTGCCGGATGGTAAAGCCGCTGACTCGTTTGGGAAGACAATAGTTAAGTCCTCAAACGCATATGTATATATTGTATAGAGTATGTATATACAGTATGCACATGTGTATATTTATTTATACGTACAAGGATCTCTTATAAATAATCATGCACAATCATTAGCAAGTGCTTGCTTTTAAATCTGCCGTCTGGTATCTAAAGTAGCACGAATTGTTTTTCATTAAACCTATTTTACTGGCTATACTTTCTATGGCCTACTTCTTCCAACTCTATTTGCATTGAGCAAGCAAACAATATAAAACTAATAACTTATCATTGCTATTGCTTAAATATATCTAACGTCTCATTAAAATTTGACTAAACGCATAACTCTACCTTTTGAGCTTAAAAGTACATCCGCTTTACATTTAACCTAAAACTAATATTATGAATAAAAAACGGTTTTTTTGAATACAGTCTTAAGCAATGCAATATAATCAATACATATGAGAGCAAACCGAAATGGAAAGTTTTAAAGAAATAAAGTAGAATCGTTCCTGTTCTGTCGATTGTCATGTTCCTTGAGCTGTCTTAGTTTTATACCTTAAACAGTGCTTGCATTTGATGCCCAAGGAGATGACGAAGAGAGCTCGCTGCCACACTTGGATCATGGTTTTACATCAAAGCTACCACCTGGTTATTTGACGCATGGTCTACCGACAGTGAAAGATGTGGCCCCAGCTATAACACCTTTGGAACAAAAGAAAGAGCTGGAGGAAAAAAAGGAAAGTAAGTCGTGCAAAGTTGATTAGCTACACACTTCTATTAGATTAATATTTACCAATCTTGCAGTCAAGGAACTATCTGAAGAGCAGAAACAAACGATTATATTATCTGAGGACTTCCAAAAGTTTGTATTACGCGCTGGTCGTGTTATCGAGCGCGCTCTATCCGAGAATGTAGACATCTACACCGATTACATTGGCTGTGGCGATAACGAAGAGGCCAACGATGAGAGATCGCATGCGCGTCTTTCACCTAATCGCGTTTTTTACGATGAACGCTGGTCAAAGAATCGTTGCATTACCAGCATGGATTGGTCTACTCATTTTCCTGAACTGGTTGTTGCCTCATATCATAACAATGAAGAGTCTCCCAACGAACCAGATGGCGTCGTTATGGTCTGGAACACCAAGTTTAAAAAGCAAACACCAGAGGACGTTTTTCACTGTCAAAGCGCTGTTATGTCTACCTGTTTTGCCAAATTCAATCCAAATTTGATACTGGGCGGTACGTATTCGGGACAAATTGTATTATGGGACAATCGCGTTCAAAAGCGCACCCCAATGCAGCGAACGCCGCTGAGTGCAGCAGCTCACACACATCCCGTGTACTGTTTGCAAATGGTTGGCACCCAAAATGCGCACAATGTTATTTCGATATCTTCGGACGGTAAACTCTGTTCTTGGTCTTTGGATATGTTGTCGCAACCACAGGATCATCTAGAGCTTCAGCAACGCCAATCGAAGGCTATTGCAATTACGTGCATGGCATTCCCCGCAAATGAAATAAACAGCCTTGTTATGGGCAGTGAGGATGGCTATGTGTACTCTGGTATGAAATTATGGTTAATGCCAGTTAGAACTTACTTGAAGTAAGTGTCTCATTTTCTTGTTATTTACAGCTTCTCGTCACGGCCTGCGCTCAGGCGTAAATGAGACATTTGAACGACATTTAGGTCCAATAACTGGCATTTCAACCCACTACAATCAGTCATCTCCCGACTTTGGCCATTTGTTCCTTACCTCATCTATAGATTGGACTATTAAGTTATGGTCGCTTAAGGCAAGTCTCTTCCTAATAGTACTTCTTAATATAATTACAAACCCATACATTTGCAGGACACGAAACCTCTTTACTCGTTCGAAGACAACTCTGACTATGTTATGGACGTTGCTTGGTCGCCCGTTCATCCTGCATTATTCGCTGCTGTTGATGGTAGCGGTCGTCTTGATTTGTGGAATCTTAATCAAGACACTGAGGTACCAACAGCTTCGACTGTAATCGATGGTGCGCCAGCGCTCAATCGCGTCTCCTGGACGCCATCCGGTCTACATGTAACCATAGGAGATGAATCCGGCAAGTTGTATGTGTACGACGTGGCTGAGCATCTGGCGCTACCATCTAGAGATGAATGGTCGCGATTTAATGGCACACTAAACGAACTAAAAATGAATCAAAACGACGAGGTCTAAATACATTACGCCACCAATTTTGCATGTGGCCAGGGAGAAAAAATAAAAAGACTTTAGACTGTCAAATATAACGTTTTACCCTTTTTCTTTTTTTTTGTGATTTGAATTATGAATTCTTTATCATTTTGCGTTAATTATAAATAGGCGAATTTAGTTTTTTATTAATTTAAATGAGTATGTATTCATTGATTATACTGCATAACCGTTAAGAGTCGATAAAGGTATATAAAAAGGCAATTTTGGTAAAACAATATATTATGTATTACATCCTTTTTTTTGTAAAAAAGTTGAAAGAATACTTCATATAAATGTAAGATTTTCAAAATCTCCCTGGAAAACAGCTAATTGACTTCAAATCAATGGAGCAGAGGCACTCAATATTATTTAAACGAAAAAATATTATATTAACCTTAAAGCTATTCATACTCAAATATGAAGTAAATTACAAAAAAAAAATTGTAAATGTATACAAGAAATAAAGATATTTAAAGTGGTTTACTAAAAATAAATGCACATTAATAATTAAAACACGAGTTTAATTGTAAATAAGGAAAAATATCACTCTTTGTTGGTCCCGAGCAGTTCCTTTATTAAGCAAACCGATATCTTTTGTAAAAAACAATTCAAAGGATTAACTTATCGACGATTGATATGAAATAAAGGTAAGCACGGCTGATACGATACACGCATTTTTACAGCATTATATTATATTGCACTTTTGCAAGTTTCGCCAGTTCTCGAAACTCTATAATTGTTTCAAAAGCCCAATCCAAAACGACATTTTATATTTCCCAAAGCCTTTAGAGTAGTTTAATCATGCATATTTTTAATGCTTTTTACAAAATATACTTTTAAAATTTCAAAAATGTAAGAAATTCAAGGAACGATTTGCACTTTTTCGACTTATGATTATAATACAGAAATGAATTATGGTACATATACACATAACAGTACTTCGAATTGCGGAAAACTACTCTTTATATCTATTTTCATCTCTCCCTAGACCATAATAATTATGTACTAAGGACAAAGTACAAGATGTGCTTATTTAAAGAATAATTTCGACAGCACCTTAGACTTGATAGGTAACTGGTTTTGTATTTCATCGGGGATTGTCCAGAAAGCCGTATAAGCCTTAAATAAAGAAAAATTGTGGATTTACATTTATTTATATTAGCATCTTGAATAATTACCTGGATCTCAGAGCAAGGTGCTTCACGATGGACATATTCTTTCAAAATATAATCATTTTCGACTTCATGGTGAAAACGCGTGTCGTGCATTCTAATAAGTACATTGTCAATGCGCAAGAAGTGTCTCAGCAAAATAAAAAATCCTGAAGGCATGACCCGCTGCATAAAATAATGTTGAAATAGTAAACTAAAAATATATGCAAGTTTCTTAAAACAAAAGTGTCTTACAATGCGTACGCTCATCACTGATATGCCGTGATCGTGCAGCTCGTCTTCAAAAAGAGTAAGATCATGGTAGAATATGATCTTTTCGCGCTGCATAAGTTTAAACTTGTTTATTGTCTGCTGCGTTTCTTCTACACGAATCTTATCATTAATAGTTCCCTGATATGTGGAGGTAAAGGTCCAGTCGAAAGGTTTAAATTTCTTCTCAATTGTTTGCTCAGCACTACAACGAAAACCAATAAGTATGTGTTTTACGATTACCATTTAATTAATACCGAGTTTCTCGCCATTCCTGGGCACACGCCACCTCCAAAGGCTGTTTTCCATTTTCCACCATTGTCAGGGCATTCATTGGCATGAATTCCATTAACGCACCATCCTTATGCGATAGAACAAGCTTATTCTTATGGAATACCATATCTGGCAGATGCGGCAGCTCCAGTGAGTGCTGATAGTTGCATAATTCGCAACGATTTGCATCATCCTTATCGCAACAGTTTGTTTCACCTTGCTTACAGATGCTTTTAAGTATGTGCGATTTTTCATAGCTGATGGTCCAATCGTTAAACTGTATGGACTCACTGTCAACCGGCAACCGGGGCACAAAACACTGTAATTGGAACCAACTTTCGATAAGTCTTATATCAAACAATTGAAGTTATATGTAACTATCATACTTCAGACTCCATGGTGTATTTATAATTTATATTTATTTTAAACGCGCCAAAAGTTGCAAATCAGATCCTCAAGATTCTTTATACTTTTATTTACAAACAGCTGCTTTGGTTAGTGCTGCCAACGTGTTGCATCGAATAATAAAAGTGCTGCCAACTTATCGCAAGATTTGTCATTCCCATTTTAGTCAACATTTAATTATTGTGGTTTTGCACAAAACTTATGCGTTACTTTACCAACAATTTATTTATAGTTTTTTTGCAGATTGCAAGTATTTTATTGTGTATTCTTTTATGCCGTTTTCGATAATTAACTTCCTCTTTAGAAATTAAAAGTATAACTTATTTTTGTCGTTTTTATTAATGGTTAAAATAAACAAGTCGGGTAAGGTGAATGACGTTATTAAACAGTTTTTTAAAGCAGCACAATAGTTAAATGTCAAAACAAAAACTATACTAGAACATCATTTTATTTTATTCTGTAAGAATCAAGGGTATACTAGATTTGTGTTATTTCCACAGAATTTTCGGCTGGGCCGAAAAATAAAATGTTACAAAAGAAGTGATTTTTTCAACATGCGTATGCCTTTTAAAAGTGGTCAATTTCACTCTCATTTCGTCCTGTTCTAGATGCTGTTCATTGTCACCTATATTTTAATCTCTTCTTAATATTCGATTTATTTCGCAGATATTTTTAATTTTTTCATCTGCAGTCGAAAACGTCTTTCACATATTTTTGTCGCGTACTAAATTGTTTGTTTTTGACTATATATTGGAAATTGCTACCAAACTCTATAAAATAAATAAAAACAAGATAGCAAAAATTTGTGATTGTAGAGTACAGAAAGTAATTAATAAATGAGTATTAATAAATGGAGACTGCCATTATATACGGCGATATTACAATGGTTTAATTAGAAAATACGAGTATTGTTAAATAAAGGAATATTTATATATTTAAATGATAAACAAAAATATTTAAAAAAATGGCGTACGTAAAGTCGGTCGGGGACGACTTTCGGATGCCCTGTACCACTAGCTTGCAATAAAATCCGGTTCCTTTATAAAAAACCAAAAACAGAAGAATTTTGAAGCAAAATTTTTTTGATCGATCGTTCCTATGGGATATATGATATAGTCAACCGAACTTCTATCATTTTTGACACAGTACTTTAATACTTTAAAAAAGATCTGAATGCCGAATTTAGTTCAAATACAACGAATTTTGTATAAAAAACGTTTATTTTGACCCATTCGTCCTATGGGAGCTATACGATATAGTCTACCGGTTTTAATAAGATTTAGTGCAATGCTTAAGACCTATAAAAAAGTTTCAAGTGCCAAATTTATTTCCAATATTTTCACAAACAAACGAAACACAACCAATTTTGTTCAAAAATCGATTTTTTGGAAGCCATAGGGCCAAGCTATATGATATAGTTAACCGATATTGTTCAAATTTGCTTAAGTACCTAAAGCCTAGCCCTAAATATAGTTACGGTATCTTTATTAAAAAAGGAAATATAGCGAATTTTGTATAAAAAAAGTTATTTTGGCCGATCGGTCCTATGGGAGCTATACGATATAGTCAACCGATTTTGATGAAACTTGGTACAGTGCTTGAGAACTATAAAAAACGAATGTCAAACTTGGTTACATCTTTATAAAAAACGAATTATCCTTCTAAAACTTTTATTTGCACCCCTATGGGAGCTATACAATTTAACCCCTATATCAAAAAAATAAAATAAACCTGTCTCCTAAGGAATAATACGGGATCTAATGTAAAAGTTTGGTTGCTCTAGCTCTTACTATCTCTGAGATCTAGGCGTGCAAACGGACAGACGGACAGAGGGACATGGGTATATCGACTTCTCTAGTCACCCTGATCCTATTTTGGGTAACTTTCGGGTGTCTCCTTCTATATGTTACATACATTTTCGGCTTGCATAAACTTAATATAACTTTGTACCATACGGTACAGGGTATAATTATATTGTCAGCCGTAATACGGTTAATTCCATTTGTTGAAGGGCCTTCCCTTCTGTAGGCTTTATTTGAAAAATCTTAGTAAATGTATACTCTGCTGAGTTAATAAAATAGTACTAACAGGTCTATTTAGCGGGATCAACACTATGAGATAACCTGTTCGCATTTTTGAACTCATTGAAAATCTTTCTAATACAATAATCAGGCCTGTTCTAGATTTCGACTCGTTTTGAAAAGTCATAACGAGTGCATTCCGACAAATGGTGTTCTAGATTTCGACCGAGTTCGAAACCACTTCGAATCGTTTTCGAATCGTTTTCATTTAGACCAGCTGTGCAGAGCAGCTGTGTTGTTTATGTTTGTTTATATGGCGCTAAATTGAAATGGAAGCGGCATCATACAGCAGCCGTCTTTTAAAAATGGACACGTAGTAAAAACTTAAGCAATTTGTAGTTTGCATTTTAGTTTTATAAGTATAACATACAATTTTTCGCCAACTCTATGTGTTTATTTTATTTTAGTCGGCAAATTATTTTAAGCAGCAGTTTCAGAGCCACCTTCAGTTACTTCTCTGCTACATTCCGCTTTGTTGAATTTTTGTTTGTTTATTTTCCATAAGCATTTCACAATTGTATTGGTCATGCGGTTAATTATCATCGCTTAAACAGGCACATTTCTTTCTCACAGCCGTCGTATTTCCTGTAGTTGACATCGTTGGTGCTTGCAAATTTGCCAACATTTGACAACGTTAGTATTGTGTTTTGCTTAGCACTTCCTTTTTGCTCCTTCAAAAATGTATTACTACAATTAACTAAAAAAAAGCGGATCATTGTTGTTTGTTTAAAAAGTGCGCCAAATTTCAAGCAAATTGCCAGCTGATCAGCTGATCACCCATCGATAAGTTGACTTGTAGAGTTACCTCAAGTTTTCGAACATCCATTTTATTAATTTAATTTTTCTTTCTGCCAACATCTTTCTGACAGACAAACATTTTTTATTTATTTACCAATTTTGTACAATTTATTTTATATACATATTTTAAGCCATCCATTAATAAAATTATCTTCGAATTTACTTGTGCAACACGACAACACGACTACACAATACACATTTCGAAGTTTTGTTTTGTCTAAATCTAGAACACCTTACTTTCATTCCACTCGTTTTGGTTTTGCATGTATACACAATTTTAATAGACATTTTTTGTCATAAGAATATATAATGAAAATTAACCTTGATTCGTTGAATTGAGCACATCTAAATTTTCTAAAAACATTAAAAAATAATACAAAATTAATTTTGGTGGCATTAATGCGTTTATTTAAGCAAACAAAGCAAAATACTTTTCATTTCGACAGCTGCAAGCCAACCTTTTCATAACGAGTAAACTCTTGTCGGAATCGAAATCTAGAACACCTTTCATTTCGATTCCGACACTTTTTGTCTGAATCGAAATCTAGAACATGCCTGAATATTTAGTGCAAACAAATTTTTTGCTATAACCGGGACTTTGACCGACAATGTGATACACTGCAGCCGATTTACCTTTTTTATTCTTTTGTCCAAAACAGAAAATAACAAGCAGTCTAATTTGAACGAAAGCAGTCCATCAAGCAGTTGCCTATGAACAAATTCAGATTGTTATGTAGATCAATAGTTGTTATATTCAATACTAAACCGATTCTAATAAAGCTTAAAAAATAGATAACTATGGCCAACGAAAAAACCCATGAGAAATTATTGAATCAGTATTGTGCTCAAGATAAAAAGCCGCAAACGCCAAAATGCTTCGATTGGCAAAGAAGAATGGAACCTTTTTAAAATGTGGCGGCTTATACTCTATTTATTCTATTAAATATATTCTTTCAAAGTTAGACGGCTACCTGACCCGGGACCCGTTCTTGTATGGAAGTTTTACAATATTTTTGATTAGGCTCCACCTAAAAGGAACAGGCAACGTTATGTAGACAAAGATTTTACGTGCTTTAAGAGGTACACACTTTAAGAAATCGTATACCTTCACGCATCTTGTTTAAAAACATGTATGCAATAGTCAAATACCCTTTCACACAATTCATGGGAAAAGACTCAATTACGTCAAGTGCTTCCCCGTTGGTAGATCACCGCAAACACAAACAAAGCCTTCTTATCACTAACGCTGTTTGCTCCAAGATGTTGTATTTAAGCGCCTCAAAGTGATAGCTACAAGTCAAACACAAAACAGAATCCATAGGCAACAGTCATCATGTCCGCAACAAAGTTTCTAGCAGCTTTCGCGCTCTTCGTCTTGGGTAATTAATCAAATGAGCCATTTCACTAAAACAGGTCTAACTGACTATATTTACCTACTTATAGCTGTGGTAGCAACCACTCAAGCAGTTGATATAAAGCCGCGCAGCAGCTGGAACGCGGCTCCAGCTCGATCACCTACGCGCTTACGCGGAGCTGCCGAATACGTCATCATACACCACTCAGACAATCCCAACGGCTGCTCGTCACCACAACAATGCCAAAACATGATTAAGGCCATACAATCCGATCACAAAGGTCGTAGGAAGTTTAGCGACATTGGTTATAACTTTATTGTGGCCGGTGACGGCAATGTGTACGAGGGACGTGGCTTTGGACTGCAGGGATCTCATGCGCCTAATTATAATAGCAAGAGTATTGGTATTGTCTTTATAGGCAACTTCGAGAATACTGCTCCATCAGCGCAAATGCTGCAGAATGCCAAGGAGCTCATTGCTCAGGCTAAGCAGGGTGGTCATCTTAAGGATAATTATACGCTGCTTGGCCATAGGCAAACCAAGGCTACCGCCTGCCCTGGCACTGCGCTCTACAATGAGATTAAAACCTGGCCTCAGTGGCGCGAAATTTAGATTAATTATTTGTGATAAGAACTGAGCTTATTAAAGACTTGATTACTTGTATATATTTAAATAAGGTGTTTGTGTAATATATTCTTTGTACGGAGATTAGGTAATGAAGTTTTTGTATTTAGTCAAACCAAGTGATATGCTAAAGTTTCTTTCATCTTTATCATTCTGTTAACTTAGAGCTGGGCTTTTTAACATAATAAATAACACCAAGTGAAATTTATAGACACAATGGTTAGGTTTTCGCTTATCTTAATTATAAAAGCACTTTTAGGTGTTTTGGTTAATTCATCTATTTAGAGTGGGAAGTAGTGGTAATACATTTTGGTTTCATATATTCCACAATAAAAAGAGACGTAGCCTAAGTTGTTAATAAGGAAGAGAAACTACTATAAAAAACGTAACAAATCCTGAACATCGATTGGAAATCGAAGATAGTCTTTTTGCTTTATAACTACGAAAAGACAGCAAGTAAGACAAAGCAACCTTTATATCAAACTGATCGAAGGAACAACATTTAGCCACGTCCGTCGCAAAGATTAGAGAAGCGTGAGGCATAGAGAGGATTCGGATCCCCCTTGTTTTTATCTTTATTAAAAAGAAACATTAATTTTAATTTTTATTAAAAGCTCCTGGTATGTGCGCAATTCGACGCTGCATCGTGACCTTCAGCTAAACACAATAGAACAGCAGATAGGACGGCATCCCAATAGGTACAGTGACAATATCAGGTGTCATAGCAGCGCACTTGCCAGGAATCTACTTCCAGCTAAACCTCTTAGGCGGTTCAAAAAACAAGAGTTTGCAAAAACGATTCAGTCCTGATGAGTCTATAAATGTAATTAATCCTCGTGCTTAGCGCACAATGTTTGGCTTCTTTTTCATTATTATTTGTTGCGTGGCGGATTTAAGGAAAAAGGCACAGTGGGCAAAATTTCTTCATTCATCTTGTGTCTCTCTTCGACAGTCAGAGTTGCTCTCAAAAAATGCAAGTTTCAATTCTTGGATGGACTTTCTTACAAAGTTGGATGCCGAAAGATTTTGTATTTTAAGACAGATTTTTGCTTTGTTCCAAAATGTTTTCCCATCGCCGAAATCTTGACCACATAGACAGCATCAGAGCAATTTCAGTTTTTGAGTCAGCGATCAGTTTGAGAAATTTTGCATCTTTGCGTTTATTAATAATAAAATTTCACGTTTGATTAGCCAAGATATTCAATAATTCGAATGTAATCGGTTTGCTCAAGTACTTTATCTGATTCGAGGGTTCTATGTGATCATGTAGAGTCGAGTTATGTCGGGAGATGAGTTTGATGATATACAAATAAATACCAGTATTTTCTTCTTCCTTTTTTTCACGATGACCTCGAAATGCGAAAACCCAAGCCAGACATAGTCCTAATGGTATAAAAAAAAAATGTTCAGGACGTAACGCCATTTTTTCGCTTCTTCGCTAATTTGTTGACTTAGTAGGCAAGCGCGCTCTTGCCCATCGCGTTAAATCCGACACTGTGTTGTTGTAAACTTTTTGCGTACGGATTCTAATCCTTTTTTTTTTTTTGGTTCTAATAAAAAATGTTCTTAATATGGATTCTGAATTTTATTTGATTTTTACATTAATTACAAGTATACACTTATTTTACTAACTGGAGAAACTTTGATGTCCCCAAATTAGTCTAACATTACTCCAACGAACCATGTCTTCAGGGATGCTTCTGCCAGCGTGGCCATTTGCTTAGCTCATTGAGCAACTGTCGACCAGGGCAGACTGTGCTCTTGGTCTGGCAATGTCCCACTATTGCATATCTTGGCTGTACCTGACGCTGCTGCTCAGCAATTTGAATAAGTCGGCGGGCTGCGTGTAGCATTTGATGTGACACCATGCCAACTAAGAATTATGAAAAGTTACCAGTTAGTGCTGCTTTCGGATTTGACTCCAACTCACTTACCATTATAGTTGCCTATAAAGGCAATGCCAATGCTCATGCTGTTATATCTTGGTGCATGCTCACCGCGTATGCCAAAGCCCAGACCCTCATATATGCGACCGTCACCGCCAATGAGAAAGTTGTAACCAATATCACGGAAACGACGACGTCTATGATCCATCTGAATCTGACGTATAGCGGACATACACTGATGCGGACTAAAACATGGCGGAGAGGCTGTATGATGAATGATAATAAGACGTGCTGGACCATGTAGACGGGGTAAATGATGCTTGGGAATATTTGTCCATGCCTGGCGAGGCACAATTTGAGCAGCAACAAAATGCAAAAGAAGCACAAGCGCAAGAGTAATGCCAAGCTTTGACTGCATTTTGGGAAAGTGACAAGGTTCTTGACTAGATTTTGGACATAATCAGTCTATTTATACAAGCGATAATTTTTTTTTAGGGGTATCAACTCTATTTGCACAGCTGCCGCTGGTCTTTTGAACTTGATCAATGAAGTGCAGAAGAAAGAATTGTTCCATTGTTCTTGATTGCTTATAGTATATACCAAAGCTTATATCATGTGGCACTGCTTTTGCAATGGAAATACATAAGCTGCCCTTGAGCTGCATTTTACATAGCGGTTGACTTGAAATGGACAACCAAATGCAAATGTTGCCTCCCAAAATGGTTTGCAATCCAAACTGCAAGCGAATTGCATTTGAAAATCAATTGCACCACACAAGGGTTTGTGTATAAAAGCTTGTCAACTAAGCACGACTGGGCAGACAGTTCCATTGTGGCGTTGGCGGTGTTCCTATCCACTCAAAATGCAGCCCGTGAGTTCAGTAAATAAAGTACTAAGGGTGGTAGTAATTATAACTGTGATCTTTTGCAGCAACAACTAATTATGTTTGGCTATCTGCTGTTAGCCACTGCTGTGTGTCAAACTCAAGCCAGCGGAATACCTGCCATAGTGCCCAACACTGGAGTTGCCCTAGCGCCAGTGCCACCCGTTGTGCCCGTTTCTGGAGCTCACCAATTCGTTGTACGCAACTATAATCGTGCTTATGTTCCGGTAAGCACGCCTTACCCCAGTTGGCCCGCAGTCACCACATATGGAACATATCCCACAACATACTACAAGTATGGTGGCAGTTACCCCTATCCCTATGGCTATTATCCTAGCTATGGCTACAATTATGGATATAGTTATACGGGCGGAATATGGTGAGCAGGGTTCTTAAAATGGTTGGAGCCAACATACGTACATATACCATATAATAATACTCATATTATTGTGGAATATTGTGATAATTAAGGTGAATTACCACCATCCACAAATACCAAGGAATACTGAACTCTACATAATCAATTTTAAGTACATATTATTTACACTACTCTTTAAAAATATAATGAATACAATGAAACTCAGCACGTGTGAGATTTATAAAAAGGTTTTTGTTTTATTGTGTGGTTAAAAAGCTGCTAAATGATAGTCTTCCGGTTTATTTTAGGAGATTGGTAAGTTTTTGCTGGTAACTTCAAGGCACAGTTTTGATTACATAGCCAAGGAAAAGAAGTTTCGTGATCTGGGGACAAGGCGAATAGGATCAGGTTTTGCGTTACGACGGCAGTTGGGACTAACCTCCCAAATCACTTAGGCCAAGAATTGACCCGTTGAGGGACCATTCACCACTCATTCTCACACAAGAGATATCCTATATAAGATGAGCCAGCAATCCGGCTTTCTGAATGCACCTTAAGAGGCATTTTGGATTCTGTTTGGAGAGCTGACCTAAATCATTTAAAAAGCGTGTCTTTAGAAAGCGGAACCTCGTCCTGCACAGTCCACACAGTCCAGGGCAGTGACAAAAAAGGCGCGCTGTCTCTAGCTCATTCTCAATGCCACAACTTCTACAGAAGTCATGTTGGGGAGCATTTAGCCTGCCTGCACGTGTTTCCACCAGGTCGTGTCGAGCACTGTGCTCTGTTCAGACAGCAAAGATCCTTAGTTATTTTCCTGCAGTATTTAGGCCAAATTTTTCGTGAGATCCTGAAAGTGTTCGATGTCCATTTTCACGTTTGGCTTGCAAAGAGGGGGAAGTAATTCGTGCTGGTAGTTTCTTGCCTAGCCTAATTCATCGGCAATACAGTTGCCCTCAATATCCCTATGTTCTGGGACCCATTTGAGGTGGATTGAAAACTGCTTAGCCATCTCCTCCAGAGACAAACGGCAGTCACTCACTGACTTCATGCACGATGTCAACGAAGCGAAGGACTTCATAGGCGATTAGCTGTACGAGTAGATACAGATGTTCTTATTTCGTATTGAAACACAGTTCTGACGTTGAGGTCCTCTATCGTCGGTCGGTCGTCCAGCTTGGAACCACACGTGAAAACCTTTAGCGAGCCAACTGGATCTGGTACAACTGTACTCCAGTTCTCTCTGTTTGGAATATTGGTTTCGAATTTGGTTATAAAGTGTTCCTGCGGGTTACAGTAGTCGGTACTCTCGGAAATAGGGGGTTTCCGATGAGAATCTTTTTGTGACCAAAGTCATGATAAAACCAATATTTCCAGGCGATTAATCCAAATCTGGCAGTTTAGATTCTGCCCTAACCTTAAAAAAAAAAACGACTTAACATTTGTTTTCGGATACACTGATTCCAAATCTGAGATCAAGTAGAGCCAAGAGCGTTGGGTTTCTGAGACAACCTCTTCGTTTTGTGGTATTTTTTTTAAGTTATGTCTTTTCTCGTAATGAGTGCTACGGGTAACTAAAGTAGCCCAGCAAAAATCCGTTGGCTATTGACAACATTTTGGCGTCTCGCCAAAAGATTTGGCTGACAGTAACATTGACATTGATTTCTGGCCAACCAATATTGCTTTTATTACTATAAATTATACTACTAATTAATACAAAAGACACGAGGCGGCACCTGCTTTAAAAAAAGAAAGGACCAGCTCCGGGTGCAAAGAGTCGTGCTGGCTGCACAAATCGTCCAGCTGCAGGGAATGCGGGCACAGCAGCTACACCAGTAGGTGTAGCCACAAAACGGGCAGGTGGGGCAAAAGCGGCATTAAACTGATTGAAGTAGTCCAAGCGTTGACTGCTGGAAACGGCTAAGGGTCCGGCTGCAGTGTAAGCTGCAAAAGGAGCTGCTGCTGGTGGATAACCAAAAGGGGATGCGGCAGGAACTGCCGGCAACAGAGCAGGTTTGGCCGAAACAGAAGCCACCAAGGCCAAGCAGAATACAAAAAACTGTGGAAATATTAAATGTTGAAAATGGAAAATTTTTGGGTTTTGTGCTCACCATTTGATGCATTTTAGCTAAAGTTAGTTGGAGTATCTCGGTGCTGTTGTTCAAATGAATATGCCACACCACAAGTTTTGGGCAACGTTTTTATAGCCAAGAAAACCTTAAGTCAGTCGGACACTGGGTTTTGGTGGCGGCGTCATTTACAATGTATTTGGCAGGTAATTTTCGCTCCAAGCTATCACATATTTGGATGCATAATTAAAGGTTTGGCCAAATTACTTACAAATGACAAATTTGCATGTGTTGAAATGGTTACAACATTGACGCACTCTTTTTGGACTGCATCTGATTGATGGATGGATGGATTGGGGACTGATTGGGCGTTGCATAAATAAAAATAGCATTTAAAGGCGTATGGATTTCATCATTTGTGTGCCCTATTCGATGTGCACAAGGGATACATTGAGGCATTAGAGTGCGGATGGATTTTTTTTATGATATCCAAGACATTGGCATCCATAACTTAAACACACAGCATGAAATTGGCCAAAATTGTCTTAAAGTGCAACAACTCCATAAATAAAAGCAACTCTAAAATGTAAAACTCTGAAAGCTTGCAAACTTCGACCAACAACCTAACCTCGACTTAAAAAGAAAAAACGCTGCGTCAGATTTCATCGCCAAATATTGGTTTCGAGAATTTCGTGGTGGCTGAAACTCCACTACCGATCAGGTCCTCCGATGCGGTTAGAGAGGACAATGTCAAAAAAATGTATGAAATTTTGTTGGCTGACCGGAAAGTGAAGGCGGGCGAGTTAGCAGTTGTGTAGCAGTTAGTACTGAGAGCACAAGACATATTTTGGGCACTATTCAGCATATGAAAAAGTTATCCTGTCGCTGGGTGCCGCGCATGCTCACTCTTGACCAAAACACGAACGCGAGTGCACCTCGAAAGAGTATTTGGACTTGCTGATGCGGAATAGGGCGGACTTTTGGCATCGATTGGTAACTGTTCATAAAACCTGAATCCACTACGGACTGAAGCCGGCACAAGTGCTCCGAAGCTGCCGAGGGAGGCTCAATGGGTTGGAAATGAGTCGGTTTTCTGGGATTGTCATAGCATACTTTTCGTGAACTACCTCGAAAAAGGAAAAGCCATCAACAACGAGTATTACTGTGCATTATTGGAGCGATTGAAGGCCGAAATCGATGCAAAGCCGCCTCACATGATGCGAAAAGCAATTTTTTTTTGCAAGTCAATGCGCCGGCGCACAAGAGCATCGCAATCGCTGTCGCATCGACCGTATTCGCCCTAGTTGGCTCCCTCCGACTATTATCTCTTTTCAAATCTCAAAAGATGGCTCCTCAATAAAAAATTCAGCTCACGCGAGGAAATCATCTTCGCCGCGGGGAAGAAAGACTTTCCGGAAAATTACAAATAAACAAATTTTTTGTAAAAGATAATTCTCTTCAAAATTCCATTACAAATTAAAATATGTAAAAAAAATAATGTTCCATCAAATACAAGTAAGCAATCGCAAATTTTAACGCTTAAAGTATAGTAATCATACGCAATGTGGACACGCATGTGCGGCAAAAGTAGACATGACCTGCATATTAACATTATCCCATCCACCATGTTTCATCTCTGTACAATTGTTTCTTGATTGTTTTCCAAAAATTTGACAATTTAGTGGTTAAGATATAGCATATATATTTGAATTTTACCTCCTTATTTTCACATAAATATCAAAACGATTTATATATTGCAAGCTCAATTACTTAATTAAGAATGTATTCGAAATTTACTATAGAAATTTAAAAAAGCTTTTCCAACTTCTATTTCGAAACATAGCAAACAAGCTTAAGACAAATTTTTCATTTGGACACTGTACAAGTACTAAAGTCAGTCATGAAAAACGCAGCAAGGTATTCCATTGTCAGTCAACACTGTATTGCAATGTATTAAATATTTAGACTAAATTAAGTATAATCTTAGTTAGCCATATCTGATCAAAATATTTAAGGGTTGAATTTTGATCCCAAGAAGCAAATCGGTCTCCCAAATATCCACTCCAACTTGGGCAGTTGCTTACTTATGCATTTCAAAAGAAACAAAATTTCTAATGCATTTATCGAACTTGCTCATGTTTTATTATTTAAACAATTAGTTAAATACACTTTTAAATTACTTTCAACTTAATCGACAATGTTGTAAGTAATAATCATAATAACTATTATCAATAAATTAGTATTAGCTGCTTGGGTCTCTTTATTTGATCGTTCAGTTGTTCGTTTATTCAGATTTACTATATAGTGTAAGTCTATGTAAGAGTATATAAGTAAATACTATTAAACATTTTATAATTATGTATACATATATATATGGGAGGCAAATTAAGCTAATTACTTCTTAGGTATTACTATTAACGTATTTCATTTAAAGTATTTAATGGTTATTGCGTTCAAATGTTTTATAGTTATGAGTTAAATGGCAATAGATGATGTATCTAGAATCTATATAGATATCTAAGCTACATGAAATTTCGCATAGGCATTGCTTAGTTGCTTCGGTTAGTTACCCTAATGAAGGCTTGCACCTGTTTAGCTTCAGCAGTAGTAAGAGTATTTGGGTTAGTGTATGAGTTGAGTAACTTTAACAAATGCTATATATTCATTAAACTCTCATCGAACTGATGCATTAGCTATGGGCATGTAAGACGCTAAAACTATTACAAATAAATTATATAAAGAAAGTACAAATAACTATTAAAGTTTTAACATATCTGTAGACCAATATGTACAGGTTATGACTTCTTTTCTGGTTTACATTATTAGTTCTTATAAAATATCGTTATTCGTTAAAACCTAGCCAATTACGACTTTGATGTTTTGTGGTAAGTCAAAGACATTTATGAGATGCGGCATTGCT
Source organism: Chymomyza amoena (assembly GCA_037043745.1). Classification (NCBI taxonomy): domain Eukaryota; kingdom Metazoa; phylum Arthropoda; class Insecta; order Diptera; family Drosophilidae; genus Chymomyza; species Chymomyza amoena. The sequence continues at coordinate 133,477 of JBAMAX010003541.1, read as the reverse complement.
GGAAACGCCCTTTAAGTATAAGCAACAACATTTGATATACATTTAAAAAAAAATAAACACATAAGAACAAAACAAATATTGACTAAAAAAATCACAGTCTATATGGTGAGTTCTATGGCGGCAGCCTGTATAGGCGTTAAAGGAACGACTAAAATTCAACTAATCAATTAGGTTAGAAAATTTATAAAAACTCTAAAATAAATACACACAAATAGTTTGTATAGCTGAAAGTAGCCTGCCTACACGAGTTGAATTTTATACTTAATGGAACTCCTCCAAAATGATGTTTGAATTTCTTTAAATACTTCTAAAGGGAATACTATTTCTTGCTCTCCGGCTAAATACTGAGTGTTTGTTTGTTTATTGCATCTGTTAACATAATTGTTGCATACTTAATATGGCCAAATACTTAATAAGCCTTCAGTCGTTTTATCCTGCCTTACCACAAAACATCATACTCGTAGACATGCTCGGAAGATGCAATAATCAGACACTTGACAAAGTCATCGATGGTGCGCTTTAATTTCCATTTCTTTGGCTTGCGTAAAATTTGCAGCTTCTGCATTACTTTGGCCTGGCCCTGTGGCTGTGTTTTGTCCACAGCAGGCGCATGCCAGGGGCTAGTAGACGCTGACTTGGTTTGTTGCACTGGCACAGAAAGCGGCACCGGTACATTGCAGTAGTCATGCCATTTGATCTGATGCGGCTGCTTAAAACTGCTGCTTAGCGCCTGTAAGCGCTTCTGTTGATAGTAATGATTAAGATTAGTCAAGTAAAAGAAATCGCAGTCATTCACCACGTCTATTTCAGCGTAGGTGGCATCGCTTGGTCGCTGCTCTCTTGACTGAGTTTGCCATGCGCTGCCATTGGCTTCAATGTTTTGCGCATTTTTGGCAAAAAGTTGGTCAAATCACATGTTTTCATCGAATTTGGCAAAGTTATTTTCCTCGGCCCACTGGAACTGGTTGCTACTGCCATCGTTTGCATCCCCACCAACTTTATCCGCAGTACCGCCTTCAATATCATCTGTTGGTGATTTAAAAAATTCATCGTCTTCGAAAGGATCCTCATTCTTTTTAGCAAATATATTGACAGATTCGGATTTCTTGATGAGTTCCTGACGCTGCTGCAGCTTGCTGTTGCGTATATTTTGCTTTCTGCTTATTGCGGTATTGGCTGGTACCATAGAACCATTGGTGCCAGGCCGTGGCACATCGGCTGGCTGCGTCCATTGCGCGCTAGTCTCTTCCTTATCAAAGTCAAATGAGGCTTTTGCAAAATCATCCTCAAAGGCCGCATCATCAAACTGTGAGACCTTAACGTTATCATCGAAACGTAGCTTTTGTGTTATGGGAGGCGTAGATGCGGCTGGCGCATCCAAATCAAAGTGTTGCTGCTGCTGTTGTTGCTGCTGTGCCTGCTGCTGTTGTTGTTGCTTCTCACGCTCCGAAAAATCATTTGAAAAGCGAAACAATGACTTGGAGCCATTACCACCCGTTGCTGATGCCAAGCCCGCAGGCGTTGAGTTGCAGCTGGAGGCTGTGCCAGCTGGTGCAGGCGGTGGTGAACTTTGATTAAAGTCAGATTCAAAGCCATCATCGAAATTAAATTTGCCATTGCCTTCACCTACAGAGCCAGCGCCCATCGGGACTCCCGTGCTGCTAGAGTTCGAACGGGGTGTTGGCGTTGGTGTTTGTTCATAGCTATCTACAAATCCATAGTCTGTTATGCCGCTTCGTGAACTACCGACATAGCGCTTGCCATCTGGAGGAGCACTGCTTGGTCCGCTTAAGCCTTTCAGTGTACTTAATGGTGGCGGTACTATCTTGCCCAAGCCCTGAGCATGCATTTGGCGACGTTCGCTTTCAAGCATGCGTTGATGCATTTCATGGCGACGCCTATTAAGACGCTCAAATTTATCCTCATCTGTTGGCGGTCTGTCGTCGTACTCCTCATCATCTACATAGTCGTCATCATCAATATCTTCATCGTCCTGGCATGCTATGTAATTGTCTCTTACGCCTCGCGTGCTGCTCCCGTAACGTGCACTGACGCCTTGAACTGTTCCCATTGTGGGCAAGTCTTTAGCGCTACGCGCTCGCGTCTTCTTACGAAATCTGCTGTAAGAGTTTTGCCATTTTTAAAGTTGAACTAGATTACAATTAAATTGACGACTATATACCTGCGATCCTTTTCGCCATCGGAGGGCGTTTGTGTCAAGGCAGCGGCACGCCGACTCTCGGCTAGGCGACGTTCTGAATCGGCTGCACTCGAAGGACGTTTCCAGGATTTCTGTCCGGGAAGTGTAGGCTCTGAATAAAATAAATAAAATAGTTATCATTATATTAATAGTTATTGTATGTAATTTAATTTTTGATAATTTATAATATTGAAAAGGACGACGACAGCTGCGAATGTCGATATTCTTGGTGCTATGTGAAAAGCCCATATATAAAGAGTTTCAATTTTTCTTACCCTCTCCATCCCAGGGACTAGAGCCACTACTCTTGCGCAAACGTGGTTGGACTCCAACATCCCCACCCAATTGACTGGGCCTCTGTAAACTGCGTGAATCAACAGATCTAACATTACGTTGTTGCTGTACAGGCGGAGGTTGCTGTGGTAGTTGTGGATGATGGAAATCATTTTCTGAGTCTTGTTCATAGTCGATGTCTCCAGTGGCGCGTAGTTTTGAAGGTTTGCGCAATGATCGCGTCTTTAACTCAGCGGTGCTGCCACCCAAATAGCGATCGCGATCTCGATACTCATCTCTGCTGTCAAGGCTACCGTAGACATCGCCACCACTACCAAAGCTACGTCTACGTCGCGTAGCACTCTCAAAAGATTCAACGCTTTCCCGATCAAAGGATTTTCGGTCACGTTCGTATACGTAGTCGTTACGTGTCTTGTATGCGATCGGTGAACGACGCTCATCGTAGACGTTCTCGTAGTCGGTGCGGCGCCCCATTTTGCCTGCTTCACCACGATATGCTGGTACATCACCGTACTCCTCAAAGTCGTAGTTGGGACGCGCATAGTCGCGATGCAGACGATAAGCATAGGCGCGTCTGTCATAGCTGGAACTATTAGGTGGACCGGGCACTGGGTTTCCGCGCTTATCATAAATGGGTGGACCATAAGTAGAACGCTCATAGGCGCTTCGTTCAAAGGAGCGTGCGCGTACACCCTGCTCAATCTCCTGTGGTGACCATGTGTGATGTGCCGGATGGTGGTACCAGCTAGGTGATTCTGTACGTATATATATAATATAGTTAAATGGTTGAGACAATTTATCACTAACGATCTTACCTAAGTCAAAGTTATCTCTGCTACGTGAGAGGCCATGCTTAAACTTACGTTGTTGCTCGCGCCTTGCACAGAACTCCTCATCGTAGCTACAAGGTGTATTGCATATTATTTGTAAGGTAATTAGCAGCTAAAATATCTATTATAACTCACTCATAGTCCTCATCGCAAGAGTTCATACGGCGCGCATGTCTCATATAGTAACCATGACGATCGGGATGTGTTACCTGAGGTGGTATGCGTCTTTGCTGTTTTAGATACTCGGGCGTTTCATCATCCCAAGGGCTAAGATCCCGAGATGATGACGACGTTTGTGGGCGTTCCTTCTTTGGCCAACGTCGTCCGCTGCCACCGCCGATTTGTTTAGTCCACCCATCATCGCGTGGATCGGACGAGCAAGGAGATTCGGCGGTGTCCTGTTGTGAGGCATTTGACGGTGGTGGTGGTGGCAAGTTTAACGTATTGGAACGCGCACTTGGTTTTCCTGGGCGACTGCGTTTATCGGCAAGCTCATACGCAGCTTTGGGCGAGTCAAATGTGGCCCAAGACTCCTTACCGCTTTCCCTGTCTCCCATTTGCTTTGTGGCGGTGTCAATAAGCTGCGATACAGCTGAAAGATGTGATGGCACTGGTGACACTTGTGGCGAAGGTTTCCCATGTGGCGACTTAAGATGCGGTTGAGGTGATTTTTGCAGTGGAATAGGGGAGGTGCTTACATCATTAAACTGCGAGGGAGTATGCAGTGACAGATTGGAAATGGCTCGCTGCATAAGTTCGTCTATTTCCACTTCATCCTTGCCGCCACTTGTAGATGCAACGACCAAGAAATCGTTGTCGGGCTTTGTTACCTTGGTTGCAGGAACTACCAGTTCAGCGTCCATGCCTTCATCGCAAATGGCAACCGGTTTAGTTTCAATTTTCTCAGCATCTAATTGTTGTGTTGAAGCTGAAAGCTTCTCATACTGATCCTGAGCGCTGATCACTTCAGCATCCTTATCATTGCTGTCTAAGCTACTCTCACCACCTGCATCGTCGTCGTCATCATCGTCTACAGTCAGTACTGACGATGAGGGTTCAGTTGGAAATCCTCGGCTATCCACAAGGCCGCGTCGGTCAGGCCCAGTGCTGCTGGCTCGCTGGTCCATAATCTGTCTAATGTCCTGATCCTCATTAAACTCATCGCTAAATTCGGGAAAGTCCTGCATGAGATCTTTTTCTTGATGCACCGCACTTGTAACTAAATCCGCAGGTTGCTTGTCAAACAAGTTCTCAACTAATATGATGTCGCGTAAAGCTGCATAACGATCTTTGGCTTGTGCAACAACTTCTGTTATTTTGGTGTCGATCTTAGGTAGCACCGGCTGCTCGATGACAGTTTCAACCATTAAAGTATCTGCAGCAAGATTCTTGTGCATTTCAGCCAGCTCATCGGACTCGGGCACTAAAATTAGGTTAAGTATTAGTATAATCATAACCACCTATAATTCGACTCACCTGCTGGAGGCGTTAGATCACCCATTAAATCCGTTTCTTCCTGCTGTTGCTGCAATTCCTGATCGATAATTTCACGGAATACTGCATAACGATCGGCAGGAGGTACGGCAGGCAATTGACTACGTTTGTTCGGCGCTGGAGCAGGTACGGGCGCATCATTAAAGTTGGCGAAATTGGCAACGAAACTGTCATGTGCACCAGAGGCCAAATCCTCCCCAAAAGTGTCATCGAATTTGGCCACAAATGAGGTCTGCTGATCAAAGTTAACCTTGAATATAGCTGATGTAGGAGCTGCAGCAGCTGTTGACGTTGGCGCCACTGCCGGTTGTGGCATGGGACTAACGCGCTGTTGCTGTTTATTAGGCACAGGCCTCGTCTGCTCGCCGGACAAATACTCAGACAAATAGGTAGTCAGTTCAACTAAAGTCATTGTGCTTAGCTTGCTAGTGGGTACATTCATTTTAACAGCCAGTTCATCAATACCCAATGTTAATAGTTGTGTCAAGGTTATATCCGGCACTAATGCAGCTGCTTCCGCTTGTTTTTGTGCCTGTATGATTTCGGCTTTATTTTCATAAATATCCTGCTGTTTGCCCAGAGATTGTTGTCTTTGTGCTCGTGCGCGGCTAGAGCTCTGAGTTGGAGGCGGCAGCAGTGGTGGAACATCAACAGCTTGTATGCCAACATTCGTTGTCTGACCAATGGGTGCCAAGTAATCATCTTCTGTGTGACCAGGCTTACGAGGTCGGCCTGGTCCAGGAAAATAGCCGTCTGAACGGCCTACACGTCTTGAAGGCAATGGTATAGGCGGCACATCTGCAGCTGCTGCGGCCGCTGCGCTTCTACGCAAGCTCGAAGTTGTATTATTTAAATACTCATAGCGTCCACTGCTGCTGAGACCAGTTGAGAGGGCGGGCGAGGTGTGTGGCCGTATGACAATGTCGCTGAATTGCTTTTTGGGTGGCAAAGGTGGTGGCTCAGAGTAGGGAGCCGAGTCTGGACGTGGTGGTGGCTCTGGTGCAGCCTCGTTCTCACTAAGAGAGTCACTTTCCTGCAGGCGGCGCATATTAACGCTAGAGTTGTTGTCACGCTTGGAGAAACGCGCCTGCCCAAACAAATGCGGCATCTTCTTATTGCTTATACTAGAGATGACATCCACGGTCTGCTGTTTAAGCGCCGCACCTGGAGGCAGTGGTCCATGTGGACTACTGCCCATGCTGGCAGCAGCTGGTGTGGGTCGTGTGCGTACTGTGCTGCCCAGCGGATCAGTTATTTGTCGCTCCAGGCGCGATATGTCCGACTTCCAGTTTGTTGACGCAGCCGTGCCTGCTCCTTGTGTGGATGCTGGTGGCGAAACACCACTCTCTGGTGGCAGCTGTACTTGCAATGGTCCATTAAATGCATTAGCGGCAGAAGAAGCATCTGAAATGGCTGTTGCTGTGACCGCCGGGTCAAACTCAAATGAATCCAGTTTGGAAAACAAGTCGCCCTCCTGAAACGGATCGGGATCACTCTTCTTACGTGTGGGTGAAAAGGGATCTGTGTCGCGGGGCAGTAGCACGGGATCATCCAATGCGCTACACGCAGTCGTTGCCTTTGCGGAACTGATCGGTTCTAAAGTATAATAGTTCACTTGTGGATTAGTGGGGTATTTTAAATGGGACGATTTTAGTATAGCTGTGCTAAGCATTAGTTTTAGTTTAGCTGCCGAAAATTCATCGGTGCTTGCAACCGGATGGGAAGTGGGGCAGGTATGGGCTGAGGAACTGGAGCAGGTGCTGGTTAGTAGGTGCTGACTTATAGCAGTTGTTAGTGTATTAGTAGCGTTGGCATAAGTAGCAGAAGCGTTGCTGGCATTAGCGATTCCTGCAGTGCAAGTGCAAATGTTAGCGGTGTTAGTTTGTTTAAAAGCGACATTACCACCTGACGCTGTAGTCGCCGCATTTGCTGTACCTGTTGTGGCCAGGGGCAGAAGTGAAGCGGTTACACTAGCGCTGCTGGCATTGTTAGTACTGATGGCAGTAATGCTAAGTAGCCTGTTGGAGCTGTTGTTAGTAGTAGTAGTAGTAGTGGTAGTAATTGTAGTTGAAGTAGTGAACTGTTTGGGTGGGGTCTCATCAAATAGGCACTCCTTGCTGAGGAACTCATCTACTACAGCCGCTGCCGTGCTGTAGCTGTTGTTCACGTTGGCAACGCTGACATCGGCTGTGCTACTGGTCAAATCTTTGAGCACCTTTTTGGGCGGATTCTTAAGCTCTTGGAAGAAGTATTTCTTATCGACATAGGGCCGTGTGCGACCAGTGCCTAGGGGGTCCAGATCTGTAAAGGCATCTGGACATTTTGAGAGAGAGACTCGAGTCAGTGAGACTGTGGTGACTGGACACGAGTACACGTACACAGCTCGATGGCTCAGAGACGGGTACTATGATGAAGAAATCAAAAACTGGCGAAATCTTTACGAAAAAAGGGCGTGCAAATTTTGAAACTCAACAAAAGTCAAATAAAGTAGTAGTGATTTGAAAAGTTGGTAGGAAACTAAGAATGACACATGGACTAAGTTAAACTAGTAGCGGAGCTCAAAACTGAAAATACCAACCAAAATAAATACTTCTTTACTTGAAATCATCCTGATGTAAATGTATTAGAATGTTAGTATAAAGTGAGATTATGCAAAGGTATTCTACACAGAGCTACAATTGCACTGAAGCAGCTACTGAATCAAGAACAGATCTATTTCTTTATAGCTAGGCGATCTTTGTTAATAAAGATCACACACATTTGTTAAATGTCAGCTATTAAACAATTTATACGAGAGGCGCCTACTAAGAGTCAGCCTTTAAATTAATTCCCCTCTTTTTGACTTATTCATTGTTAAAGTTAACCTTCCCCTCCCTCTAATCAAACATTTAAAAATCGATCTGGTGGATTTTTAGTAACTTTAACTATCTATTAGATAACACATAGGCAGGCTAGCTTTAAAACTATTAGTGCAGTTTATTCTTCCAATCCTATATCTAGAAATTACTACGCTCTCGATTATGCTCTTATTCAGCAGCTTGCGCCCAGTATAAACAGCAGCTCTTCATTATCAACAATCTTATAGATACAATATATATGTATGGTATGTATATGTGTATTTACAGTAAAGCGTATTGTATGTCTTTGTCAACTCACCCGACAAAACGGGCGTTTGTGTCGCCTCATTGGATGCAGCAAATTCCGCGCCCGTTAAACCCAGACTGCTTAACTCGACCTCGGCTAGGCCAGGGGCGTCACTTAATTGCTGTGTTGGTGTTGATGTTGACTCACTGGCCGCCAGCGGGGCCATGGGCAAGCCGCTACTGCCCGCGCTTAACGAGTTCAAGCCAATTACTCCAATGCCTGTAGTTTTTGTGGTATCGAAAACATCGTTTTGTTGATCTAGTTCGTGCAGCCAGCTATCGTCGTCATCCTGTTGTAGTGTGGCTGGTGAACTGCTGGTGCCTGGAGCTGGTGACATCAAGGTGGCCATGGCATCTATGGCTGTGTTACTTTCGGGCGTTTTGTTAGGCTTGTTACGAGTGCGACCTGATTCTGGTGGCGGTGGCAAGATGTTATATGACTGCAAAACATACGTATATATATTAAAGGAGCCTTATACTTTATAGCTAATGTAAACACGAACCGGCACGTAGATGAAAGAATCGCCAAAGGGATCATCTTCGCTAGCAGATTTGCCTAAGCCAGCAACTTGCTGGCCTGCCGGATCGCTGGGCGTAATACGTTCCATTTGCGAGATGCCGCGCTGCAGTGAAGTAAGTTCCTGTTCCAGATCAACCAAATCCGCCACAGACTCCGGCGAAACCTGCAGAGGGTGGCGCATTTATTAGATCATCATATTTTGCTGTGTTGAAGTAGACTCACCTCTTTAGCAATAGACTTGGACGAGTCCAGGCCTGCACCCAAGCGCATAGAGCTGCTTACACCATTTGCGCCTGCACCAAGACTGCCTAACATGCTTAGCGTATGCGTAGTACTAGAACTAGCGCCCAGCTCGCTATGACCACCGGAGAGGCCTGTAGCTGCTGCTTTTAACGATGATAACGAGGCTAACTGACTAGCATGATCATGTACGGATTTACCTTGAATTTGTTGTCTGGCCATTTCAATTTCCTTTTTTTTCAACTCAAACACTACTTGAAAGAGATCGCGCATAGCCAGCACCACTTGACTGGCCGCCTTATCTGTTTTGATGCCAAAAAAACGATGGCCACTGTCCGGCGAGCCAAAGATATAGCCAAAGGCACGTGAATCGGTCATATCCTGTGCTATAAAAGATATCTTGTGCACTGGATGATGATACAATGAATCGCCTGTCTTTTCATCACGCAAACGCAGTCCATCTATGGTGACATGTATGGTAATGCGTTGCTTGTGTTCGCCTGCGGCACGTATGGCCATTTTAAGATCCTGCAGCGCCTCCTGGCACATACGATCTCCGCGTGCCTCGCCCACTTCCAAAATGCCAATGAGTTTGGCCTTGAATTGAACGCCATCACCAAAGAAACGTCCGGGATCATTGCGATCTGCAAGATAAAAATTGTATAAGCAATGAGTTGGAAAATATTTGCACTTGCGGGTGTATATAGTGAGTGTATATAATGTGTGTGTATGGAAAAACAAACAAATGCTTTCTTGTTGATTGCTAACGTTTTGCGTAGTTTGTCTCCTGTATGCCGCCAGCTCCTCCTCCGCCGCTGGAACCAAATGTGCCTGCTAGCGATAAATTCGACGAAGCAGTGGATAATTTGGAAACCAACGACTTGACCATTTTTGTTGCGAAACCCGACTGGCGTCTAAATGTCAACAAAACAATCTAGATTCTTGATTCTAGGCTATCCATTTGTATACAAACAAGCGAGCGTGTGTGTGTGTGTGTGTGTGCGTATCTGTGTGTGCGATTGTCATTCATGGCATTTCCATGGCGCTGACAAAGGCACAGAGGCGCATACAAAGCTCACAAACAAACAAACAAACAAGTAATGTATATAATATGATTTTCTCGTATTTCTTCTGCCTTTTGTGTGTATATGTATGTACTTTAATTAATTCTACTTTAAAAAAGCTAGAGAACGCCGCTATTCGCGATGCTGCACCCTGCGTCACTGGACCGAACTGACTGCTGAGTGAGATCACATCTACAGCAAGCAGATCGAGATTGAGCGGCAGCAGCTCGGCGCAAATTTGTAAAATTTAAAAACAAACACAAACATGCGCACTGGAATTTCACTATTTGGATTTTCTATGCAACAAAAGCGAAATGTTGAGAAATTTGGAGATTCGTTTGCGAGAATTTCACGAGCGCGCCAATAAATTGTTGTCGTTTGATCGTTGAGCGTAAAAAAAACTGCGGCTGCTAAAAATCTTAAAACACCACCTGCCGACGACAATAGCGGCAGCGACGCCGGCGCAGCAGCTGTAGTACATTATGGGCAGTTCAGACACGATCAGATAAATACGATGTCAATCGGGCCAGGTATGTTCGATTATTGTATGCATGCGCATGCAATCGATAACAACTAATTAGCTTACTTACATTTGCAAGGACTTGTTTTTTTCCGCAGTGTTTGCATCGTTGTTACAATAAGCTGATTGGCATTCGTTTTGCTGGTAAGCTTGCGTATGATGTTGACTTGAGTTTAACGAAAGTACTTTAATTCGCTAATGATATCTATCCAGCAATCCCTGCGCATTTAACCAGTTTTAAGGGTATATGGGTGACCCTATAACTTTTGACATGTGCCGAAAATTGTTAAAGGTTTCCTAAATTTCTGGTCAGCCAAATTCGTTAAACGGCTTTGTAGTGGTTGATTTTGGTTGATGTTGTTATTGTGGCACTCGGTCGATAGTAAGCGCCGGCATTCGAGTTTCTCGTAATTCAAATACACAGCACGATTATTGATTTTTCATTTGATGCATTTGTGCGAGTCTCTGTGCGGTCTTTAATGATATATATTAGAAGTCTGCTTTTAGGCGTTTTAAACACGTTGACTAGGTTTCTTTTTTTGGCTAAAGCAGCAAAACTATGCACACCTTAAAACATTGATTAATCAATACGTTATGTACATCCGGATTTTGCTATTTAGTTTGCTGATACTCTTTACATTAAATACTTTTTATTTCATTATGCTTAATTTATGCTATTCGACCATGGCACTGCTATTTAGTTAGGTTGTTCTTTAACAAGCATCGCGTAAAATAAAACTTTTTTTAATGTCGCACATATATGTAGCTCGACAATTGAGAAAAATATGTAATTCACTTTGTAAATTGCACGTTTCATATTGTTTAGACATTGCATAAAATGCGGATGTTTGGTTATTTAAGATTTTTACAACTAAATAACAATGATTTAACACTTTTATAATATTTTTTACGCTGAAATGTATCCCCGCCCACAACAGACACAAAAAATTCGATTGTTAACTTCAAGGATACTAAGTAGGGTGCTTTTAACATGAAACACCCTGCTTGCCGGCTTGTTGGATTTATCGATAAGTTTATGGGCGCATTGTCTTTAACTGCTTTTAGTAGCGCGCAACTTTTATTTGATTTAAATTTTGTTAATTATTATTTGTTTAAGCTTTCAGTTACGTTTACCAACTGTGTAAAAAGAAATTATTTGGCTGCATAAAAGTAATAAAATTCATAAATTTTAGTAAAAATTTGAAAACTTCAGTGACAACATGCTGTTTGAAGTTTTACAGCATAATTCATAAAGTTATGTTAATTTACATAGGCAAGTAGTGGGTTAACATGCTGTTATCGTAAGCAAGCAGTTTTGTTATTGCTGTGTCGATATATATTTAAAATTTAATTTTATAGTTTATCAATAATAGCATTATCATAGTTGAAATTAATAAATAATACATTTTCAACATTTGTTAATATTTTTATTAGATGGCATAACAATTTATAGTTTACATTTACACACGGAACATCTTCAAACATCGATAGCACAAAAATACATCGTTACACAATACATCGATATTTCGTTGTGTGTCTCACCAACTTAACAACCCTAGTTTGTTTTTCTTCTACCTTTCATTCGCGACGGACGTTTAAAAAAGTGCGGATGAATATTTTATAAAATTAAATTGCATAAAGTCGACTAATTAATGCAGCAACATTAATTATTGTGTAGATCACATCGTATAATATATTGATCGTAATCGTGCTTATGACGTGCATTTAAAATATACATACAATCTAATAAAAACAAGAGTCGTGCGCGCGTCGTTTATTAACAGCATTACAAGCGCAGTCTTAGCGCTTATAAGGAAAATTCGAAAAGTATCCGCTTGTGCAGAAAAGTGCCAAAAATTAGTGAATACAAAAAAAAGTATATATAAATATATACAAATTTATTAAACAAAATATCAAACCAGTTAAGTTGCCTTTTCAACTAGTTTCAATTTTAATCACACGACATTAGATGTCGTAGTGTTCAAAATATTCTCGGCCTGACAACACACATACATACACATACGCACATCAGTTTTTGTACTCTGTTTTTTGTTTTTGGTCCAAAATTTAGCGTTTGCTATGCAAAATTAGGTAGCTTCATTGTTTAAAGTGCGGCGGGTGTAGAGGAAGCTTAAAACATATTGCAAAAATTCCGAGTTTCGAGTTTGTGCGCGAGAGTGAAAAAAAATAAGTGAGTGTTTCTTTTTTTAAGCGCACACATACCAACAATAGACGCACACATACATAAACAATTTGCAAAGTACCAGCAAACAACAGAGGCCAAGATGAATAAAACCTGTGCCCGTTGCCAAAAGGTGGTGTATCCCATCGAGGAGCTTAAATGCCTGGATAAGGTAAGCAGCAGCTATGTTTTTTATTTAGATGTGCATCATAATATATAAATTAACAATTAAAAAATATACACATATGGCATATGTATGGGTATTTTTCATTTTTGTTCCTTTACTTTAGCACGCTGCTTCGCACTTGTTGTGCGCACGCGTTAAAGCGAGATGGCAATGTAGCACACTGTAGCAGTGCTCATGCGTGCCGTTCTTGCGGCTATTTATTATCCTACGCAGCATATTGTTGTTGTAGTTGTTGTTAATGCTGCTGCTGCTGGTCTTGTTGTTTTTGTGTACATAGCAGTTGTTGTGGGCGCACCATTACAACAAAAACGGCAACAAGAGCGTGGAATAATTATTTATAATCCAACATAAAATAAATTTACACAAAATACATAAAAATCCGTTGAGCTATTTGAATTTGTGAGCAACTTCTTGGAAATTAATTGAAACAAAGTTCAGTGACAAGTTTCACTATAATATAAAAAAGCGCGCAGCAATTATTTAACTGCGCTGTGACTACACTAGGTCGCATAAGTCTGCGTACATTGCAAAAAAAAATATATTAAAAGAAATTTTGACCGCATATATGCACTTGTATTGCTTAGTATTTTATTATAATTATAATATAATTGTGCGTTGGAGCAAAAATGTGATTGCTAAAGAGCCACCGCTCCTGTTGCAAGCGGCTTAGGCTTTGGGTCATTATCTTACTGTAATGGGAGCTTGTTTTCTAGATTTTAGTAATGTACTTTGGATTAATTGTATTTAAAAGTTATTACGAAATTAGAATTATATAAAAATTAATTACACTATAAAAAAGCCAGAATTCTGTCCTAAACGCCGTTGACGTTGTTATGAGCATTATCTATTGATTGAATTGTTTAAAAAATTTGTTTAAATCCGGATTAAGATTCAAGAGATGGTGGAATCGGTTATTAAAAATAATTAAATTATTTATTTTTCTTTCACAAGTACGTCGTTTTTGTTAGGATTGCACTCATTTTTTTACAAATAGATTTTAGCTGGTAAAAGATAACGTTATAAATATTTACAAACGCAATTTTTTAACTTTTAAACTCTTGCTATTAGGAATTTTTTTAATATACTTTTTTTATTAAGAAAAATCCACTTGTATGTTCGTAGCCAACACTTTAAAATAGTTACTTTTATATTTGGATTTGAATGTGTTTTTTTTCCCCCTGTGCACTGACTTATGTGTGTGGGTGTCTTCCGTCCGTCAGTGCCCCTTCTGCTGTTTGCAACAAAATTTGCAATTTTCGCCAACTCAGGAAATTTAAAATTACTTTTAATTTGCGACGTCGCCGCTTCCGTCAAACGGACGCCCTTATTCTAGCTAGAACTACTCTCAGGCTCTTCTAACTTGCGTACATTTTTGCGTACGGGTGGCAATGGCAGCGCAGCTTTTGATCTTTGTTGTCTCTTTTTGTTGACAGTGGCGTAAAAATCTTTTTACAAAGGGGTGCAGCGGTTTTTGTTTATGAACTTTGGACTAAGTTAGGGACGCCTTTTTGTAAGCTTTTAAATTTGATTGATGAATGTGAAGCAAACATTTTTGGAAGCTTTTAAAATTGTTTTAGAAAGAGTTATATTTTTTTTATCAATATTATAAGCACGAGGGAGCTTATTGATTCCTTTAATACCCTCTGCGTGCGCCACTGATTCCCGGTCATGCTTCTAGCTTGGTAATGTTGGACTCTGGTCATTTCCAAAAGCAACAAAACCAATCCGTTGACCGACCTTGAGCGCATATTTTGAGACCAGTTTCGCATTTACACATTCTCATTTGTCTTTGTGTGTGTGTGTGTGTGTGATTGTATCTGTACTGTGTATTTGTATCTGTGTGTGTGCGTACTGCTCATGCGTTGCTTTCTTCTTCATTGTCGCTGTTGTGCTTATTGGTTTATGCTTAATTCCAGTTTATTTTTATTGACGTCGGTCTGAGCCGACGAGCCCGTTCTTCATTTGTTTGTTTGATTTTTATTCGCCAAGTCTACTTATGCCACTGACACTGGAAACACTCTGAAAACATACACTGCTGGCCACTTGAATAGTACACCTAAAAATTGTTTGCTTAATTTAAAATCACTTTTTAAATTGTTTATTTCGCATCTTCAAATCTCTTATGTATAGGCAATCGTTTGATTTTCTTGTAAGGATTAAGAGGTTAGGCCACCTTCACGACCAAAAATTAATGCATATTTTAGGGATTTTTTAAAATGAAAATCGAAGAAGGTTGAGCAAATTTATTATAGCAGCTTCAATAAGTATACTTTAGTGGGTTTTTAAAAATTTATCGAATTTTTTCATGGAAAAATAACGTCAGTATAGTCATTTGAACGAAACCTCTTTAACAGGTCAAGCACAACTGGTACGCAGTGTATTGGGCACAATTCTCGTCTGATTGCAATAAACTACATTTTTTGTATTATAAATAGGCAATTAGCTATAGCGTGACGTAGGATTTTGTTGAAATTCTGAATTGTCTGAAAACTGCGAAGGATTCTGTAAAAAATCACGTTTTTATCTATGTTTCTGATTGTTTTAATTGTTATAAAAAAAGAAGTAATCCTTCTAACGTGAAAATCCTACGTCACGCGCAAGCTGATAGATTTACGAAAGTTTTTGTTAAAAAAACATTCAAATCAGTCAAGAATTGCAAGAGTATTCGTTTCTAGAAAAGCCTGCTTAAAGTTTTCGAACACGACTCCAACCGCTTGGAAGCGCATGGCTTCAAGTGTCAAAAAATCATTTTGCCGATCGAATTATTCTAAATTAATATACTTTGTGTATTCTTAAGACTATAAAGTAGCATTTCGAGCAAAAAAAAAAAAACGATTTTCCAAAAGTTCAAAGATGGCGTAAGAATGTTTTGATCAAAAGTCTCTCTCACTTTCTAAGTTTTATTGTGTTTATTTTGAATATTATAAATTTTAGTGAGGGTGGTGAATGATGGGGGAAAAAACGTATTATTAGTTATAAAACAATTTTTATTTAAATAAGCTGAAATAAAAATACAAAATGTACTTATTTAACTGACGAGAATTGTGTATTGGATGTGCAAATGAAGCTTAAAGTAATTGCAGCTCACTGCGTTGTTCGCCTTTGGTTGTTACTATTTATTTTTGTTGTTTTGGCAGTCTTCATATAATATTTCGTCTTGGTAAAGTTAAGCCGAGATGCTATTTATATTTCAATTTGAAACTATAAATACGCAGCCGATAAGATAGAGACGAGTATGGCAGCACATACAAGTAGAAAATACAGTGGACACTGGCAAACGCGGTTTGCGATTTTTCTTGTTACACAAATGCAAAATTAGGACTATATTGGACCCCAATCCTGAAGAGTTTTAAATCGCACACATAACGAATTTCGAAAGAAATTTTATTCGCCTTAGATTCATATGCATATTAATAAAACATAATAAAAAATGCAAATTTTTGTATATTTTTGTTTCAAAAATTTAATGGAAATTGTTAAAATTTGTTTTCCACTTATAGCGAGCTTCTTAAATATCTTGCATTTTAGAACTTGCTTTTTTTATTGAAAATAAGATCTAGAACTAGATTTGGCAAAATTTAAAAAATCTCTATTCGTTTTTACTGCTTATAAATAAGCAACTATCTAATAAGCTTCTAATCAGCTTAAGGCAAGCAAACATCAATACCAAAGTGGCTGGCAGCGCCTTCCTTCATACTCCGCACACCTTTGCTTCCGTCTTTCGGGAAACCTCAAAATCCCTAGTTGGTTGGTTGGTTGGGTTGCCTTTGCAAGCATGTGTCTAATTTTATACGATACTAAATGCTATGTGCGCTACTCTTAGGAGATTGTCTAATTTTAGATATGGAGTAAGAGTCGTGAAAACTATTTAAAGCGTATGAAATCAAGTCAGTAATAAAATATGCACAGAAGGGGGGCCTCAACGTGTAAGTTTAGTAGAAATAGAATGAAATATAGACAAAGCATTACAAAAATACAAAAGAATTTTGTAGAATGTGCATTGCAATTTGTTTTTGTGGGCTTGTGAAATACGTTCATAAGTTTTTGTTTTAACTTGAGTCAATTTGCTAGTCAGAGATTTAAATAGCTTATGTCTGAGACTTTGTTTATTGTTGTTTTCATGCAATTATTAGCTCATACATTTCCAAGTGTTTTTGTAATTCAACGGCGAGTTTCTGTCTACGAAAGTTAATATGAATAATGAATGACAGAGGTAAATAAAAGTGAGTCATGCTTTATGAAATACATTTATACACATTTATATAATATATATATAAATATACTCGTTGATAACCATGACCCATTGACGCTGTATTCTGATAACTAAGAAAATGTTGGACGTAGAGTTTTTTAAACGCGAATAAACTTTTATGAAGAATTATGGAAAAAATAGATTACAGAAATAATCAATACTAATCTCAAGCACTATGAAATATATATTTTTGTTTTTTAGAAAAACTATTATTCTTTAACCTACAGATTTTGCAAAGTAAATATGGAACACAAAAGGAATTTAAACAGCTGGCTTATGAATTTTACCTCTTATGGTGTTCCCATAGAGAATCCAGCTCGGTTAGACCTTTAAAACAAAGTACAGCATCACATAACGACAAATAATTTTGGCCAATTTAGCTCGAGCGCTCTTTGGTAATAATGTTTAAAAATATAAAAATAACTTATGTTTTACGTGTTATGGATGTTCTCATGAACGCGTCTATGAATTTCAAATCTGATTTTTGCGTGTGTTAGAGGTTATCAATACGGAGGTTTGTGAAATATACGCATTTTTGTAAATATGGGTTTTTGTGTGTATATTGTCATATATACAAAAACTGGTATTGTTGTTAATAGGGGAATACCGTTTCCTATTCGATCAATACATGAGGTATTTCAATTGGAAGAAATGCAACGAATCAAATTAATTATCAATCTAATCGTACTGCCCAGGAACGTGAAGATCGCAATGAACGTGAAAGAATTCGGTTCAGACAGACCCGCGAAGCGCGACATTCGACTAATAATGGTGCAAGTTTGAATCTAGCTGCAAACTAATCTAAAAATCTTATATTTTCTCCGATAAGCTAACTAGAGAATATTACGATGTTTATTCACTTAAATATTCAAAAAGTTTAGGCAGGATAATGTCTGCCGGGCTCACTAGTAATGTTTAAAATGATCAAACTTTGTGTCACCTACCAAAATTTAAGAATCAAAATGGATTATTATACTCTTTACCCTTAGGTGCAGTGTAATTGCAGCTCAAAAATTTCGTGGCGAAATAGTCCTAACCATTAGGAATGCTAATTTTGGCATAAAAGATCTATTTTGAAGACGCCTTATCCACTCTGCTATACCCAAGGTGTGCATCACCTATAGTATTTCTTTCTGCCAATTGTCCTTTCCTTTCGCAGTCCTTTTGCACTTTTTGTACCTGCAGTTTCTTAGTCAATCGTGTCAGCGAAGTCGCAAATTTGGTAGTCAACACAAAATCTATAAGGGCGAAAGATCTACCAAAAAGTAAAATCACCTAAGTTTCTTGATCAATATTACGAGTGTATTGAAGAAGTAATTTTTTTAGCAAAAATTCGACCCAGGGTCTAGGACTATCTTATGAAGCCATAACCGCTACAGTTGACGCATATCTTTTAAAAAATTTCAAAACCTTGGATGTAAATTTTCTCAGTATCAGTTTTTTTTTCACAATATTTCGTGTAGTCCACCAAATTGAGTCATAGTCGTTAAAATTTTAAGTTATATTTACACGTGACATGCCCAAATTTAGAAATCGATACTCGTGACAGCAATAAATGAACATTGTATACCAATTATCTCTGCCCCGAACATGCTACTAGGCACTACTCCGAACCCAACTGATACTGATATGGATATGGATGGAGTGTGTTTGTGTGAGTTTGAAAACTTTTCGCTTGTTGTGAATGAAAAAAAATGCATTTTTAATGCCGTTAAAGGCGACGCTTGGCTGTTGTTAATCGATATTTGATAGAAAACTTCACTCAACTTGTCGTCTTGCCTGCCTATCGCCTGCTCTTGGCAATTTCCATTTTTCGACAATTTTATCGTACTTATTTGAGAAATTCACGAATGCGAAATTTGACTTTATGCGCTTTGTTGTTTCTGTTGTTGTTCGGGTTATTGCTGCGGCTGCTGCCATGCCACAGCTCGACGATTATTTCATGCTTGAAACGAAAGTAAATGACCTCTTTGTTGTTTTAAATGGGTTGAGCGCGGAGTGGTGGAGTGGAGGTAGTCAGTCTTGGAGCCATGCGGCTCGAATGTGTTGTCTTTGTCGACGTGGTGATGTGCGCCAATTTTAGCCAAAGGCAGCAGCAGCGAATTTTGGCCAATTCGTGCAGTAGGCTTGTGTTCCCGCTGCTAATGCACAGTGGAAGAAATGACTAGAAAAGATAAATTAAAAAAATGTATTTAATTTATTTTTAACAAATTAAATCTAGTAATTAATACTAAAGTTAATATTAATTTAACGAGCTCTAGCTACTGGGACCTTCGACTCGTTATATTGGCTTGCTTTCGTAAAATTGTATATTTTTAAAATGTTAGATCCTGTGGGTGTTTCTAGTAATTGATATAGTGTCTGGGATCGAAGAAGGTAGCTCTAATACTATGAAGATATGGACAAGAAACTAGAAGATGATCCGCGTTAAGATTGCCTCCACATACCACGCAAAGGGGCCGTGTAGCGCCAGTTAAAAAATATTCATGTGTTTTATATCTCCTATTCGAAGACTATAAACGTTCGGCATGCAGGTCTGTTGAGGTTGATTTTTGCGCAGCTGAGATTGATTGTTGAATATCTATCTATTAAAGTGATGTAGGGCTAGACTTTTTATGTCCCTGGAGCTGATAGGAGTACAGAGTTAGGATACTGCGGTCCTCAAATTTTGAGCACCAGGTATCCCTTGGTAGCTGGGAGCCTAGAAAATTTGTTGTTTTTATGATCTGTAACGAGTTTTCTGATGTTCCCAGTTACATACTCCAGATATTGTGGATAAAAAAAATGTTAATTCATTATTATATCATTTTTTGTTGATTGTTCGTATTCGTTTTATTACTAAATTAAAATTAGATAATTGATATTTGTAAATGCCAAAAAACAGTAAATAATACTATATTGGCATGAGTTGCTTGGAAGGAAACTTATATTCATTTGCAAAAATAGGTTGGTAAAAGAATACTTAACTAAAAATTGTGAGATTTGAGGCAAATCTAATAAATTGTCTATTATGTTAGGTAAGATAGTTTGCTCGGCTCGGGTGCTTAGTAAATAATGGATGTCAAAAAGAATTAGGGTAACTTGCTGGCGTTATCAGAGACGGTTTTCGCTCTCCTTGCCAAATAATTTTGAGGATTCGATAAATAAAGTGAGAAGAACTGTGGACAGATTTGCCAGACAGCCCAGGTCTTTGAAGAAATGCTTCCCAGCTTATTTTTTTTTTTGTATTTTAATAAGTGAAGAATCTGTACATCAATTTTATACCATAACAACACATAGATGGTAAATAAAAATCAGCCAAACCCCATAACGGCTATGAAAATTTTAATTGAAGGTAGTCTTAAGCCGCCTTAAAGGGCGGGCAGGGTGCAGTCTTCTTGCGAACAAGCTGCGTGATCTGTGCAATCTATCGCTGTATCTACTAGTGTGCCTACCAATCTGCTCTTCAACCGTATGCAGATTGAGGTCTCTATGGAGTGTGGAACGCGTACGTACCAGGGACAGTTGGTTAGCTGTCGAAGTTCTCGATTCTGCAATACCTGTATGCGTTTATAGTTCGATTTGGCAACAATCCCTTTTTGACTTTTAGTTCTGTGAAGCAGTATCAGTATGTCCTGTTTTAGTGGTAGCGAAGGAGAGGGGAAGTACTTAAACCAGAATAACCTGCGTATGTTTCACATTTTTAGGGATATCGGTTTCGCAAGAATCTCTAAAACATCATGCAAATATCGCTATTCACAAAGAAATTATAATTTTTGTCAATTAAAATCTCGAATTGCCCCACTGTGCGGTAGTGGCCATGGGCACGAGTCATTTTGAAGTTGAAGTTGCGCAGAGTTTAAGCTCAAAGCAGCGAAGCGTCAAATCCAAGCAGCGAACCAGCCGACTGTCGCTTGCCGTCAGTTTGACTTTGTTTGCCACTTACCGGCTGGGCCAAAGCCAGCGTCAACGTCAACATTGGTGTAGCCAGCTCCATGCCAGTTCTTTATTTGCAATTTTTCCAACATTTGCTAGCGGGTTAAATGTTTGTCCTCTGTGTGTGTGTGTGTGTCTGTGGCACACATTTCATTCCTGGCAGTCCGTTGTTGTAGTTGGGTTTGTTGTTGCTGTTGTTGTTCGCCTTATTCTTTTTTTGTTATCTTTTTTGTAATGTTTTAATTTTTGCATTTCGTCGTTTAACCCAATGATAAATGACTACAGCAACAAACTAAACTACAGCTGTGCGATGCGGCTATATCGTGATCTTTGTCTTTCGTTTATAACTCCAGTTGAGTGTTTTTTTTGGCATGTTTTGTTTTACTTAAGTACTATTCCGTGCCCTTTCTAACACGCGCATTTGTATGCATTGAGCTTTTATTAGTTTTCCTTTATGATCACGTGCAGGTTCTCTGAGAGCATTATGCTAGTAAAAGAGAGCATGACGTCACTGATTGACAAGCGAGATGCAAATTAGATTTTTATTTGTTTGACGGCCTAATTTGTTTCTTATCCAGCTAGAAGCTAGCCGAATTGCTTTAAATCGTTCCACTATATCACAGTAGTTGCCATAAAAGCAAATATCGTATTAAATCAGTGACGTCAGTGATCGAGTCGTGAACTTCTTGAGGGAAACTTGAAAACTTTTTCGCATCATAGTTTCTTTGTGGCTGTTTCCTTCAGGTCCCACTGCAGCTGCTGCGACACTTGAAAAACGTTTCCGCTTTCGAACTTTGACGTTTTCTTTTTGTCGACTTTGGCTTGTCAATATTTGTGTGTGAATGACTGACTATGAGTGCACCCATTGCCACCATGACAGACAGACAGGTACAGCAGCACCCTTTGACAGCATGCACCTCTTTTTGTTAGTGGCTGTTGTTGTAGTTAAGAGACGCCGCACACACACAGGTAACAATGACAATAGTTTTTTATTTTTTTTGGTTTTTCACTCTTGACTGAACTTAACTCAAGTTCACTTTTGCATGACAATCATGTTTTGTTTTTTTGTTCTTGTTATTTTTTTGGTTTTTCCGTGTTGTGCCTTCTTTAGACGCAAATTGTATTTAGAAAACAATTTTTTTAAAACAATTCAGGCATGAAAATAAAAGTGGTGAGGCTACTTTTGGTTTTATCTTTCAACTATCCGGACTTATTTTTTAACTTGTGTATGCATAGCTAAAACCTGCAGCAAATTTGGTTTAGTCTTGGTTAACAATAAGCACCCAGATGTAGAAAACACCTAGACGTAAAAAAGCATATAAAAAATCATATTAATATTTTGGAGCTCCACTAATATAAAAGCTATTCTTCTTCTTCAATACCCATTTGCTGTTAGGCGTCGGGGTAGCTTCGAGATATCCATCTTCTCCAATTAGGTCGGTCCCGGCTCTCTCTTCTCTTCTCTGCCAGGGTTCTGCCCCTCATCCTTCCCACATGGATGCGATTTTACCAAGTTTTTCGGGATCTTCCTCTCGGTGCATTGCCTTCCGTTCTCATTACCAGTACCTGGCTTTTCTTGACTCGTCTATCTGATGTAGATGTCCGAACCATTTTAGCTGTCTCTCCTGGGTCTCTAGTATAATCGGCTTCTTCAGCCCTCCATCTTTCATTTCTGACCATGGTTTTTTCTGCGACCCCTCGTACGTACTTAATTTCTATTGCCTGAAATTTACTCAGATGTTGTTCTAATAGCGGCAAACATTCGGTACCGTACAGTGCTATTGGTACTATAACCATGTTGTAAAGCTTGAGTTTTGTTTTTGTGCTTATCTCTCGTTTACCCACTATTGTGCTACTTATCGGATAGTACGCTGAGACCGCTTTCTTGGTCCGGCTTAGCACTTCTTGGTCTATTTTTCCCTTACAGCTAACAATGGTTCCGAGGTATTCATAGGATTCAAATCTCTCTAATTCTCTGCCGTTGTATGTTATATGCAGATTCTCTGTCGACCTATCCTCTTTAGAGACGCACATTACTTTACTCTTGGTTATATTGACCTCAATTCCCTTTCTTTTTAGATTGTTGGACCACTTCTCTAATGAATTTCGTAGCCTTTCCGGATTGTTTTCTATGATAACAATATCGCCCGCATATAATAGGAATTACAGGTAGATGGGTTGAAGTCTCCAGTTCCCAATCTTTGTTTTTTCTGTTTGCCTCTTATACGTTTTAGCTATTTCATCCATGAATAAGATGAACAGTAGTAGGCTAAGACACTCCTTGCTTTAATCCTTTGCATATTGCAAATACTTCTGACTTCTCCCCCTCTAGTCTTACTTTCCCCGTCGGCTTGTCATAGACACTTTTAATGGAGTTCATCAGTCTCTCTGTAATATTTTTAGTTTTAAGTGCCTCCCATACATGTTGACTTGGCACACTATCAAACGCCGCTTTTAAGTCTATAAAAAAAAGCTATTCTTTGATAAAAAAATTCGCATTTATTTTTTTTTTCGTATGAAAGCATTTCTGATTCATTCCGCATAAACTCATTACTAGCTTTTACCTTCTTTCTAACTCTTACTTTTGCCCCATGTGCCATTTTACTCGAATGATTTTTAATCAATGCCACAAAAAATTTGATATTTGCTCCATTTTCCGAACTACCTACCGCAATTATCATGTTCAGCATAAAGTTATTGGCAACATGGCCAATAGTAGTCACATTTGTACTTGCCAATTTCATTTCATCTACTGTGTCTGTGGTCTTTCCCTCGCTCTTTGGTTCTCTCTCTATTGGGGTCTAACAACTCTAGCAAGTTTTTGGCCAAGAAAAAATCTACAATAGTTTGCTTGGCTTGGCTTCTTCCTCCTTTAGCCAAACAGTCGAATACATTTGGCTGTCACTGTTGTTGTCAGAGAGTTGTTGCTGTGCTTTTGTGAACCTTTTCTTTATTTTTTTTCTATGATTTGCCATGCTTTGGACCTTTATTTTCTTTGAGCATTGTTGGCCCATTTCTTTTTGCTTTGCAAAATAAAAAAAAAATAAAAGTTTTGTCAACTTTAAATTGATTGAAAGTGGAAGTCTGTCGTCCAATTCAAGTCAGCTAAGCTCTCATTTTATTGTATTGTGGTTTGTATATGTACAACATACTATATATTGCTTGGAAAGTTCATTGACATTAGACACTAGAAGAGGCTTTCCCCAAAAAACAAACAAATTTCACATTATTTGTCTGCCTGTAAGCAAAAGAATAAGTCAAGATTTCGCTGTAATTAATTTGATATACAGCATTTGACTAATGACCAATGATGAGAAAATGCGTTGTCTACGTTTTCCGGTCTACTCTATGCATAATATGGGTCACTACGCGAAGACGGACCGGACCGGTCCTTCTCTTTGAACCACTGACAAATTATGCATAGTTCTTGGAGAGCGACGCGCAAGCGTAATGGAGCAGTGGCGGGCTATGTTTCCCGTGTCAATCTCTGACTTTGGTTATATGCCGAAAGCGTTTTGTTTCCTTCCTGTCATTTGGTTTTAGTTAATTTTATCTCTTTGTGTGCTCTGATTATCAAAAGATATTTATCACATAGAATGTATTTGAGAAAATCGGAAAAATCTTGTGCAGATATGACAACTTGAGGGTAGATCAGTTTACGAAATGACTGCAGAGTATCTTCAAGTTGGAATTTAGATACTTTAACTTCCCTACTTGCCTTTTTCGTTGTTGTTGTTGTTTCTTAGTTCTTTTTTGTGTCATTTAATTGTTTTTCTTCATTTCTTTTGTTGTACAATTTATATTTATGGGCATTTGCTTGTAATTTGTTTACCACGCCCGTTGGCCCCCCCCCTTCTCACTTGTAACAAGATGATGATGACGATGACGACGGACGAAGACGCATTTACTTGACCTCTTTGTGCCGTGCCAGGCAACGCTTTGTTTAAATTCAATTGATCTTTATTAACTCAACAAGAGTGGAGAGGGTACAACGAAGAACAGTGGTTGGGATTGCATACAAAGTTCCCGGCAAGGGAACTCGATTCGATTCGTTTCGTTTTCGTCTCTTTTTGTTTTCGAAAAGCATTTGCATGATGTTGTCCAATTGGTTCCCGCATGCAACTCGGGCAGCTGTGCATCTATGTTTAGGTTGCAACTTTAAATGCAGCAGTATATATGTACATACATACATATGTATATACATTTATCTGAGTATCTGTGTGTGAGATTGTATTTATAGCTCTATGCGCCCCATTGCCCTGCGTTGTGCCGTGTAGAGTTCAAGTGGTTGGTTGGTCGCTTGCCTCTTGAGCTGCTGCCTTGCACTTGAGGTTTTTCACGCCGTCGTCAACTGCTCCAGACGACACAAAAAAAAAGATACAAATACAAATGAACACACTCACACATATGCATACATACAGATTACAAACTTGTTTCCATTGCAACTGAGGCAATATTCGTATTACCAAAAGAATGCATCTAATATCTTTGTCAGTTTCCCATTAGTTTGCTCCAGTTTTATTTTGAATAACGTTTCCGATTTCAGTTTCATTTGTCCTCCTGTCCTTCTGTGTGTGCCACATTCGAATGCAGCCCCCATTTGTCACTACATCAGCAAAAATTAATCATCTTCAATTTGCTTTCTCTTATGCCACTCAACCCTAGCAAATGTCGTTCATTATTAACATTACA
Organism: Chymomyza amoena; assembly: GCA_037043745.1. Classification (NCBI taxonomy): domain Eukaryota; kingdom Metazoa; phylum Arthropoda; class Insecta; order Diptera; family Drosophilidae; genus Chymomyza; species Chymomyza amoena. The sequence goes on along the minus strand of JBAMAX010003541.1, from coordinate 107,944 downwards.
ACCTGCCCACCCACTCGACCACAATTGTGTGCTGCATATGCTCCACATTGTGGCTGGCTCCTATATATATGTATAGTACGTGGCTAGCTAGAGTTGGATTCAAATCTGGAGCTGTGGCTGGCGGCTGCCTTCAAAGTTTTCTTCTTCATCAACGACATTTGTTGTATGAGTTTCTGCTATGCTCAAATATTAATTGAGCCTGCAACTTCAAGTACTTAGAGTATAGTTTGCCATTAAAAGCTTTTTCCTACTTATGTGTGCCAAACCCCAGTACCAGTGTGCAATCTATGCTCTCAATAAAAACCCATTAGCTATTGCAAGAAGTGCCGCAAAATGTGTTGTCCTAGACTAGGACAAACTTTCCTACCACGCTAATCGCATCACATTACATCAAAGATAGACGATAGACGTCAAACAATGGCCATCAGCTACGATAGATACGCACAAACCTGCAGATACATTTAGTTCAAATTAATTGCAGGCGCAGCTATCGTACAGATACATATAGGTTAGGTTGTCTATATGGCGGCGGCCTCTCTGATTGCGTGCAACTGGCGTAGTCTGTAGTTGGACTTTGATATAAACACTTGCGTGCTGCGAGGGTTGCTTAAAAAATAGCTACTAGAAGGCATATGCAAATAAATGCTTTTTAGAATGGCGTTCATTTGTTCCCATATTCAAAAGATGTGCTTTGGTTGAAGCAATACAATTTTGTTTGGCTTTATGACAGCTGAAATAAATGAGGTATGAAACGGATAGCAGTTTCGTCAAATACCGGATATTCGGCCAACCATATAGCCGGATATTCGGACGCCAGATAATCGGCGGAACTTAACAGAAGTAGCAGTTCATCTTCAACACCGGCTTAATAGAGTAGAGGAGAGGAGACAGAGTCAGCTATATCTTGCAAAGCTAATGACGCGTTTTGGGATTGCTTTGATGAGGTAGCAAATGAAAACAATACTGGCCATGTTCAACGTGAACAAAGAATCGCGATAACATGTGAGCTGGATTTTTTCCCAAGTCAGTGCGAATTGGTCGCAACCGTGACACTTATTACCGGATTCCTATCAGGCCGAATAGTAATTATCCGATATTCGGCCGGATAGGCCGGCATTGGACATTAAGTGCAGACAGAATACCCCAAAATATGTTTTATTTATTCTTGTTATGAAATTTATTTCCAAAACGTAACGAAAAAAAATAGTTTTCTCTTTATACTTCAAAACTTATACAAATTTATTATATTTTCGCTGTTGGTATTAACTATGTAAATAAAATCGTCTGATTTATTCGATGAAAAAAAAGTAGCCACTTTAAGCTACTTAGAAACTCACCTCTCATTCTAATACAAATTTAAACTTTAAAATTCAAATAGAATTTAAAACAAACGTCAAGTTTTCTACGACTTTTTATCGTGATGAGTGATTGGTATATGTATATATATGTGCGTGTGTGTGTGACTGTGTTTGTATGTGTGTTGTATCTGTGTATGTGAGTTGACGTTTATAAATTGAACAAACAAATGCGAAAAGTTGCAATGTTGGCAGTCAAGCGCGTGACAGACAAGTTCTGGATTATTGCGGATAGGAAGGAAGTGAGGTAACGGCTACACTATTGACTTTGCTAATTGACTGACGAGGCTGGCTGGGAAGCTTGTGATGATCTATCTACGAGAGAGAGTATAGCGGCAAATTGAAGTTTCCATGTGTGGCATGTAGTGTGAATATAAGTCAACAGAGGCGGCGATGTCGAGGAGGCTTAAACTATCAATCAAAATAAAAAGTAGGGGTCTAGTTAAGGCAGAAAATAGATTTGTGCGCGAAAATGTAAAAGCTTGTAAGCTTATTAATGGCAACGGACATAGCAGTTGTCATAATAATAAAGTGTCGAGTAATGAGGTAGCTAGCAGGAGGCGAAGCCCCCGGGTTGACATGTACATTTGAATATTAAGCATCACTTGATAATCACAAAATAAAATTTTGTGATTAAGAGCGACATAAAATTATTCTAAAAGAGTTATCTATCGAAATGCAAAACCTGAAAACCAATTCAATTGAGCTAATCAATAATGAGGTGTTACATATTTATGCTAATATTATATGTCATTCTAAATGTCAGCAAATACCCATTTTATATTTTGGTGGATCAAAGCTTCCATCACAGTGCGTTAACAATAGATTGACAGGATCTCATAATTGCCCTTTAATTTGGGCATGCATAATCTGTCGCTTAGGGGCTGAAAATTGACCCCGCTATTGCGAAGCCTTTCGCAGATATACAACTCTACTCTGTTTAAAGCCGGAGTAATCTCTGTTTCTAACTTCTTTCCCACATCTTAAAATTTCGTCAATAGTTGCAATCATTTTCCCTGACTTAAGCATAGTTTCTGCATTTAAATTTTAAATTAGAGTCCTTTGTACGTAGCCAATATCGAATACATTTAAGGTCAGTTAATATCCGAGGCTGTTGAATTCATGACTTCATTATGTAAGCGATATAGCGGCGTTACGTATATGGCCGCTTGCCAAATGTTGGTTAATCCTCCAGGCAGGCTCGCAAGTAAGGATTTGGGTGAGCAGCTGCATTGCCTCGTCGGCGAAACAGAGCTCACCAAAGGAAAATAAGGTTGACAGTAGAAGAGAGAGAGAGAGAGAGGCTTTATACTCGTAAGTCACAGATCATAAGATTTTTAGATAAGTTTGCAGCTCGATTTAAACTTGCACATTTATTAGTCGAATGTCGCGCTTTACGGGTCTGTCTTAACCGAATTCTTTCACGTTCATTGCGATCTTCACGTTCCTGGGCAGTACGATTAGATTATTAATTAATTTGATTCGTTGCATTTCTTCCAATTGTCATACATCATGCATTGATCGAGTAGGAGACGGCATTCCCAATTGTCCTAATGCTTTATTAGCCATCGCCAATCAATATGAATTAAAAATTTATTGTAAATTTCCGGCGTTAATTCCATCACTGGATTACGTTTTGCTTGACGTACTCGAAACAAAATATCTTCTGATGAATAATCTCGATATTTTATCCACAATTTAGGTGGATTTGATGCAAAACATATTGATAAAATAATCGCCAATAGAACACGTATTTGATATGGATGAGCCGTAATAGCAGCATCTGCTAAAGTTTAATCCCAGTGCAAATCATTTTCGATTGAAACGATGTTGGACCTCGAACATTGATTAACAACAATAAAAGTTTTTGTATATATGACAATATATACACAAAAACCGATATTCACAAAAATGCGCATATCTCAGGAACCAATATACACACACACATCGCAATAGGCTTAAAACCTTTGTATTGACAACCTCTAACACACGCAAAAATCAGATTTGAAATTCATCGACGCGTTCATGAGAACACCCGTAACACGTTTATACCTATATAGATATATAGATAAATCTAACCCAATAATATTACCTTATGATATATTCGCCAAAAATCATAATATTGCTAATAGAATTTTTAATCTAAAAAATACCAAAAAATAGCGTCATTAAAATGGGAACTTCTTATAAATTTTTGAGTACAACTAAAGCTTTTCGGATAGCTCTAAAAGCTGAACGGTTTAAAAATACACTTTTAATTCAAAGTATGTAAATGCTTTCCGTAAATAAAAAATCCGGTATAATAAAAATAGCCGAGTAAAAAAATTGAACGCAATTTTAATAAAATATTCATTTATATTCATAAATGCATATGAACTCTGAGAGTTGCACAAACAAAAAAATGGCGGACGTAAAGTCGGGCGCGGACGACTTTAGGATACCCTGTACCACTAGCTTGTAATAAAGTCCGATTTCTTCACAAAAAACCAAAAACAGAAGAATTTTTAAGCAAAAATTTTTTTGGCCGATCGTTCCTATGGGAGCTATATGATATAGTCAACCGATTTCGATCAAATTTGGTACAGTGCTTGGGAACTATAAAAAACTTTCGAATACCAAATTTGGTTACGATATCTTTATAAACAAACGAATTATTCATCTAAAACGCTTTTTTTTGTCGAGGTCGTCTCAAACACCCCTATGGGAGCTATATAATTTAACCCCGATATCAAAAAAATAAAATAAACTTGCCTCCTATGGAATAATATGGGATCTAATGTGAAAGTTTGGTAACTCCAGCTCTTACCATCTCTGAGATCTAGGCGTTCACACGGACGGACGGACGGACAGACGGACAGACGGACGGACAGACGGACAGACGGACAGACGGACAGACGGACATGGGTATATCGACTTCTCTATTCACCCTGATCATATTTTAGGTAACTTTGGGATGTCTCCGACGTCTCCTTCTATATGTTACATACATTTTCGGCTTGCACAAACTTAATATACCCTTGGACCATACGGTACAGGGTATAAAAATAAATAATTTCAATAGTTGTTTTTCCAACTTAAAACAATAGAGCAATGTATTTTATATAGTATTTTTTGATTAAATGAATGAAAAATATTAAAAAAAATAAAATTTTATTTATTTTTCCAAAAACCCAAGAGAAATTTAATTTTATACCGTATGCAAAAATAATAGGTACAAAAATATTTAGTGTTATTGGCTGGCGTTGATGACAACCCTTGGTAAAGGCAGAGCAGCATATTTCCCACATTTAAATTTAATTTCGATTGAAATTCAAATTGGAGTGGCGACGTATGATAATTGATTGCAGCTGCCATCTCCTCGACTCCATCAGACTGATTAGTCATGCTGACTAAAGGAAACATCAATATTACAATACCTACACTATATTGATATGTCAAGATTGGAAGAAGATCAGAGCGAATCGTTGTTAGTATATTTAAGTGCAATTTAAATAACTGTCAAGTCGAGCAAAGAGACAAACTGTTGGATTTACTTGTCTTGACAGTCTTTAGGAACTCGCTTAATTGGTGACAACAATGGTTGGTAATGGTAGAGCTACAGCATCATCTATTCGAGATGTGAACGACCCACGTGCTGCTGTTGCTTTGATGTCTGCTGTAAGTGAAACCCACTTGCAGTGGCAGCCTCTGATGATGGCGATGGCGATGGTAGGCGTGCTCTGCCCAGCCAGCTACGCAGGTCGCCCATTAAACTTGCTACTTATGTACATAGAGCACATTGCATACTTTGCCAGCCAGCTGATGAAGCGGAAGTGAAAGCGACGGCGATGCCAGAGAATTAAGCCAACACATACATAAACAGACTAACACAAGTATATACAGAGTATGTGCGTGTGTGTGTGTGTACTTCCTACGGAAATTCCATGACTATCAAGCATTATTTTGGCAAATGCTCATCGTAGTAAAAGTCGCCGTCGTGCGGGCATATTATCATTCCTTTTGCTGCTTAGTTGCATACTTGGCCTGGCCCACTGCTACTCAAATTAAGTTCAAGTTTGCTTTTTCTCTACCCTATCGAGAGAGAGCCCATGCATTTTGTTGAAAAGTTATAATGTGGGTTGGCAAACTGGTAAAATTATTGTGCGCCACAAGTTATTTGGAGTTGGCTTCTGAAACTGGTAAACATTTTTGGTTTTTTCTTTCACTTTTGCGTCAAGCGTCAATCTAAAGAAAAACGAATCTGGCTTATCTCTTGCGTCGAAATAATTTTCTTGAAGAAATTAATACGAAGTATAACAAAATACCAAAACAATGACGTAAGTAACTTTAACAACGACAAGCAGCTGTTTAATTTTCTAACACAATAGAATATGACATAATCAAAATAGTGTAAAAAAATAAATACAAATTTGTATACCACCTTTTAGAGTAAAAATACCCCCGGCCTTTCTTGCTCAATGGACTGGGTCGGGCATTAATACTCATTTATTTCGCTCTTTTACCTTGGTGCATTTATGCCCAGCAAATGGAACATCTCAAATGTATTTCGAAATATATTTATTTCAAAATTTTAGTATTTAGTATATTCGCATCTAAAATAACCTTTTCATTTTATTTATTTAAAAATAAAGAATCAAAATACCAGATTTAAATACTAAACTTTTACATTTTTATATTAAAAGTCAAGCTAAATGTTTTAATATTTAGCATAGGTTAGTAGACAATCAACACGCGTACTATGTACTGAGCATTTTATCGTATTTAGTATAGTCTATCAAAGTAAAGGTGATGTAATCCGCTTTTATTTATAAATATGTGGAATTTCTTTTGTGAGTAACTCTACTTACTAAGCTCTGTTAGAATGTTTATTGTAATGGTTTTTTTTTTGAGTCCACGATAAATTTTTTGGATTTTTAAAAAATATGAATTTCAGTAACCAAAGCTTCGAAAATTTTATTATAATTTCTTTCATTACTTAATTATGCCCCAATATTATGAACTTCTAGGCATTTGTGCTATTGGAAGATGTGCAGAATTCAATCTGCAAAAGAACTACCATGCAAAATGATATTTCCATCCTGTCTGATAGTCAAGCAGTAATAAGGGCATTGAGTAAAGCCAAGATTACATCAAGGCTGGTTAAAGAAATGAGAACATCACTGGATAATTTGGATTCCAGAAATAAACTCACGATAAGATGGGTTCCAGGGCACAACAATATTCCTGGAAATGAGCTAGCAGACAAACTTGCAAGAACCGGTGCAGCAACACCGCTACTGGGTCCTGTGGGATTGGTAACCACGTGGTACGGGACCTACTAAGAATAGAGGAGAATAAAAAACGAATGCTTCACTGGGCGCATATACCAGGGCATGAAACAGTCAAAAACCCCTCCCTCTCTCAAACTAAAACCGTAATAGGTTCAAAGTCATAATAACGCATGGGAAGCACACCGTGAGAATTATGACGGGCCTTCTGACGGGACATTGTAGGCTCCGCAGCCACCTAAACAAAATTTTCATAGTGGAAAGTGGACTATGCCGCTTCTGCAGCATAGAGAAAGAAACTTCTTCGCATATATTATGTGAATGTATGGCACTTGCCCACCAGAGACCGTTGTTACTATAAGTCCAAATAAAAAACTGCAATACATGCAGGCCTTAGGACTTTTGGGAAAGCTTTAAGCCATGAAGGGGGTACAATAGATCCACCTGGGTCGCAGTACACTGATACACACAATAATAATAATAATTATGCCCCGTCTGATGTCAGGGAGTGAGTAACAAAAAATAAAAATCTTATTGTCGAAAAATTGGAGTAGACTTCGGAATAGAAAAAAAAACATGCTTAAAAGAATTCTAAACCCATATATATATTTTGATTTAGTGCGCAAGTGTATCAAAAATTCGGCAACCTCAATTTAGATCTTTTTTCGTTTTTTGTTGCGATGCCGGCAATGCTACCGGTGCGTTTTGGTCAATTTAACACGCAGTCAACACACCGCACCACACTGCACCGCACCGCGCCGCGTCGAAACGCCCTTCTTTTCCCTAGGAGCTTTCTGCATTTATTTTGTACGCTCTGTTAAATTTCAAGTGAACTGCTCCAAATTGCACCGAAATTTTCTCCTTGGTATTGGTAGTTGTTATTACTCATGATATCTTCTTGGTGTACCTATTTATTTTTTTGTTTTTTTTTTGTTTGTATATTTGTAATGGGGCTTTTATTCATTTAGTTGGTGGCCCCCATCAAGGTCAAGGTGGTGTTGATTGCACTGTTAAATTGTATGGCCATAAATGTAGTTAGAGGGGCGACGAATAGCCGGCATGTATAGAATCAACGCGTTAATTGGTATGGAGTGTTTCCGATAGTATTTTTGAAAAAAAAAAAAATCTATTTCTACCAAGTGTTCAAGCAATATGTCGCATATGAATGCATGCCCAGACATGGTTAGGCCTTACGTGAGCCGATCAGTTATACTATGTGTAAACCAGTGGCGTAGAGAGGGGGAAAGCGGATTAAGTTTGCGAAAACTAAGCGAAAGCTAATCATGCCGAGCTTCATAAGAACTGTCCAAGAACTCAATTTTTGGCATTCACAAAGTTTATAAATACACCCCAGACTCAGACTCTTGAAATTTATATTTGGGTGCCTGTCTTTATAGGAGATATTAAGAAAATTGCTCAGATCAATGTCTACTAAAGGGGTTTTTTTTGTTATTAAATAAGACCACTTGGAAACCAACATTGATAAGAAAAAAACACACTTTAAAAACCAATATAATTAAAAGTATAGGAAGGAAGCATGGGGACATTCTCCTGTCCTAATGTAAAAAAAAATGGCGGACGTAAAGTCGGGCGTGGACGACTTTAGGATACCCTGTACCACTAGCTTGCAATAAAGTCCGATTTCTTCACAAAAAACCAAAAACAGAAGAATTTTTAAGCAACAATTTTTTTTTTGACCGATCGTTCCTATGGGGGCTATATGATATAGTCAACCGATTTCAATAAAATTTGACACAGTGCTTAAATACCTTAAAAAAGATATGAATGTCAAATTTATTTCAAATATCTTTACAAACAAACAAAACACATCGAATTTTGTATAAAAAACGTGTTTTTGGACCGATTGGTCCTATGGGAGCTATATGATCTAGTCAAACGATTTGGATTAAATTTAGTACAGTGCTTAGGAACTATAAAATACTCACGAATGTCAAATTTGGTCCCAATATCTTAACAAACAAACGAAACACAACAAATTTTGTTAAAAAATCGATTTTTCGGAAGATCGGACCTATGGGAGCTATATGATATAGTCAACCGATTTTGTTCAAATTTGGCACATTGCTTAAGTGGTCTAAAAAAATTCCAAACACCAAATCTGGTTACGATATCTTTATTAAAAAACGAAATATAGCGAATTTTTCTTTAAAAAAGTTATTTTGGCTGATCGGTCCTATGGGAGCTATATGATATAGTCAACCGATTTCGATCAAATTTGGTACAGTGATTGGGAACTTTAAAAAACTTTCGAATACCAAATTTGGTTACGATATCTTCATAAACAAACGAATTATTCATCTAAAACGTTTTTTTTTGTCGAGGTCGTCTCAAACACCCCCATGGGAGCTATATAATTTATCCCCGATATCAAAAAAATAAAATAAACTTGCCTCCTATGGAATAATATGGGATCTAATGTGAAAGTTTGGTAACTCTAGCTCTTACCATCTCTGAGATCTAGGCGTTCACACGGACGGACAGACGGACATGGGTATATCGACTTCTCTATTCACCCTGATCATATTTTAGGTAACTTTGGGGTGTCTCCGACGTCTCCTTCTATATGTTACATACATTTTCGGCTTGCACAAACTTAATATACCCTTGGTACCATACGGTACAAAACATACAAAAACAGTACCTAGGGATTGATTTTTTACCGAACCAGTAACAAACTCAGTAGGTATTTTGAAACTTTTCTTCAAAGTGTGACAGAAATTTAAGCTTTGCAGACGGTTCCAAATTTTCTCTATAATTAGTCAGTCATACTGATCCAGTCTAAAGTTCACAGCTTGTCTAGAACTTATTTAGTCTTGGGATCGGGACTCATCAGTTATTCTTTTCTTCAAAGTGGGATCCAGATATTTAAGCTTCCAAATTTTCTCTGTAGTTTAGCCTGTTGTAAGTCAGTCATGCGGATCCATTCTAAATTACGTCTGTCTGATGGTATGACTGTTAGAAAAACAAGACCACCGCCCAAGCCCTCTTAGTGAGTCTTCTTTTTTTTCTGAATCAATTTTAAGTCTATTTTTACTCCAGCTATACCAATTTTATGGCTGATTTTTGTGTAACATATGTACTAGAAATCATAATTTTAGGCATACCAGCAGGAGCGATTTTAAGAGTATTTTTTGCAGTTAGAAATTCATAAATGAAATATTTCTACAATTATCAAATAAATACTGTCAAAGAATTAAAAAAAAAAGATTATCATTATACCCTGTACCGTATGGTCCAAGGGTATATTAAGTTTGTGCAAGCCGAAAATGTATGTAACATATAGAAGGAGACGTCGGAGACACCCCAAAGTTACCTAATATATGATCAGGGTGAATAGAGAAGTCGATATACCCATGTCCGTCTGTCCGTCTGTCCGTCTGTCCGTCCGTGTGAACGCCTAGATCTCAGAGATGGTAAGAGCTAGAGTTACCAAACTTTCACATTAGATCCCATATTATTCCATAGGAGGCAAGTTTATTTTATTTTTTTGATATCGGGGATAAATTATATAGCTCCCATGGGGGTGTTTGAGACGACCTCGACAAAAAAAAGCGTTTTAGATGAATAATTTATTTGTTTATGAAGATATCGTAACGAAATTTGGTATTCGAAAGTTTTTTATAGTTCCCAATCACTGTACCAAATTTGATCGAAATCGGTTGACTATATCATATAGCTCCCATAGGACCGATCGGCCAAAATAACTTTTTTAAAGAAAAATTCGCTATATTTCGTTGTTTAATAAAGATATCCTAACCAGATTTGGCGTTTGGCAATTTTTTAGACCATTTAAGCAATGTGCCAAATTTGAACAAAATCGGATGACTATATCATATAGCTCCCATAGGTCCGATCTTCCAAAAAATCGATTTTTTAACAAAATTTGCTGTGTTTCGTTTGTTTGTTAAGATATTGGGACCAAATTTGACATTCGTGAGTGTTTTATAGTTCCTAAGCACTGTACCAAATTTAATCCAAATCGTTTGACTAGATCATATAGCTCCCATAGGACCAATCGGTCCAAAAACACGTTTTTTATACAAAATTCGATGTGTTTTGTTTGTTTGTAAAGATATTTGAAATAAATTTGGCATTCATATCTGTATTTAAGCACTGTGTCAAATTTTATTGAAATCGGCTGACTATATCATATAGCTCCCATAGGAACGATCGGTCAAAAAAAAATGTTTGCTTAAAAATTCTTCTGTATTTGGTTTTTTGTGAAGAAATCGGACTTTATTACAAGCTAGTGGTACAGGGTATCCTAAAGTCGTCCGCGCCCGACTTTACGTCCGCCATTTTTAATCTTTATATTGTGTTACTTTTTATTAATTTCAGGTATATAGGAAACGAAGAATTCTAATAAATTCTACATTGAAGCAATTTTATGTCGAGCAAATTCAAAATTAATTTAAGAAAGATTCTTTTTTCTCAGTGTAGATAACTGGGCCGTTTGGCAAGCTTACCGCTTGGGGAATTTTTTTAATACTAAATATGCCCCCTTTGCAATAAGCTAGGTATGTCTCTGTTATTTACCTAATACATATGTATTTACTATATAGTATATAGTATTAGTACGTTTGAGTCCGTTACGAGTTGCACAATGTTTGCTTGGCTGCGTCTGGCTTTTTGTATTGGCTGGCGCTGGCCGGCCTTAAATGGACAACATAATTATTGCTGTTGATAAGCGTTGAGTAAGCCGTAAATAGTTTTAATTGTTGCCTCATGGATGTGCACTGGAACTGTGTTATGTTATGTTATAATTAAATACACATATTTATTTCTTATGTAATTTTCACTCTTCCAGCTTTGTAACTTTTTCTTTCAATGCATTTCCCCACATACATTTGGATTGGAATTTTCACACGCCAAATAAAGTTTTCCACAACTTCTCGCTGTCATGGCTAACAAACGATTCCGCTGCTTGTTTTTTATTTGCAGCCTTTTGAAAAACTTATCTGCTGCCTTTATTGCCATTTGAGTTGGTTTATCTAGTTGCCAGTTATGGCATCTACAAGTTTCTAATTTGCTTGGTCAGCATCAGCAGCTCAGCTACCACTCTTTTAATTTTCCCCCTTTTTTTTGTGTTTATAAGCTAATTAAAACCGAGGAGGGACTTAAGGGAGCGCTGTGGGTGTTCGAGGGGTGTCATAAATTTCATTTCATTAATCCTCCTCAAGTTGATTCGCTGCTGTCGGCTTCGTCGTCATCGCCGTCGTCGTCGTCGTTGATGCTGTCCATTTTGGGGGACCATAAAGTGACTGTTTGTCTGACTTGGATTGGCTTTGTTGGAAACTGGAACTGCTTTTGGATTTTGCAATTATATGTTTGTACATATGCACAATAAAACAACAGCAACAACAACATACTGTATACATACAATTTGTGCTGCTCTTGTTGTTGTTGTTGTTGTACTGTATCTTTGCAATCAAAAAGTTGACTACAATTTGTGTGGCATGACGCAATCGCAACGCTTCGTGCTTGTATGCGATCACACTCGCAATGAAATTAGATACTAAAACTCTCGAAAAATAGCAGAAAAAACAAAACGCATAAGTGAGAAAAAAAAATTAACAGCTGGCATATATTGAGATACAATATATATGAGCCATCAATCTTGAGATTATCTATTGAAAAAAGTGTAAAACTTATATGAGATACATTTTTTCCATTTGAGATGAAATGGGAAACCTATTTCTAACCTTTTTTTTAAGTAAAACTAGTAAGCTCGGCAGACGTTGTTCTGCCCAAACTTTTTGTATACTCTTAAAGTGTATAAACATCGTAAGATTCTCTAGTTAGGTTATCTGGAAAAATATAAGATTTTTAGATTAGTTGGCAGCTCGATTCAAACTCTTTTTCCTTTCCTCTTTTTTGGCAACCGAATCTTGTTCATTTGGTTCGTCACCGAAACCAACAATTTCATTACCATATAATAATGTGGATCCAAGGGAGATTGAGTTATAAACGTAGAGCGAAAATTCGTTTCCTTCCATCTTCCGTCTTCTGCTTTTTTGATATTTTCGAAAAATCGTAAACATCGAGCTTCACTACTTGGTCACGTTCGCTTGGCGAGGTTATAGTACACATACTCCCTGGAATCCTTCTGCAAATAGATTGACAAATTAATTCAGTGCTGGATCGTTATTTTCCAGTTTGGAACAACTCTTCTAGAGAATCTTCTACCGTCGAATTCTTGTGTGCAGGTATTGAATGCACATCGACAGGCGTTATTGGAGTAGTTGCAATCGTGGACAAAGTGGACGTGGTTTTCATGTTGCGAGATGATGAGGATGGCCCCTGAAAATTTTCTGCATAGTTGTTCAAAATCCTGTTTGAAGTTGATATTGTCATACTTTGTTTCATAAACGTCGTGGACCACTCGCTGTTTAAGAGGATTGTTACCAAATTCTTCAATGAACACTTGTTTAAGTCTTTCTTTTGGGAGGCTATTATTTTCAGTGTCCACAAAACTTGTATTAGTGATAGAAGAGAAAAATGAGTCGAATTCTCTGGGACAAAACTCGCTTCCTTCATTACGGCTTGATTCTCCGAAATTTCTTGCTTCCTCTTCCTTTTTTTCTCCTTCACTATCACTTTCTCCACTGCTTGAGTATTCAGAATCGGATGCTCTGAGTCGCTTAAAATATCCTCTTGTCGATGCGGAACTTCCTCTTCGTTTTCGGATACTTCTGGGGATTCGTCGTCCACAACTACTGGATCCCTCATCGTGACTTGATTGTTAGTCGAATGTCGCGCTTCACGGGTCTGTCTTAACCGAATTCTTTCACGCTTCTGGGCAGTACGATTAGATTGATAACAAATTTGATTCGTTGCATTTCTTCCAATTGATATACATCATGATCATGCATTGATCGTTTACGAGACAGCATTCTCAATTGTCCTAATGCTTTATTAGCCATCGCCAAGCATAGATCTTCAAAATGAATTAAAGCTTCATTGTAAACTTTCGGCATAAATTCCATCACTGGATTACGTTTTGCTTGACGTACTCGAAACAAAATATCTTCTAGTAAAAAAAATATTGGTATTTTATCCACAATTCAGGTGGAATTGATAGAAAACATGTTGCGAAAATAATCGCAAGTAGAACACATTTGATATGGATAAGCAGTAATAGCAGCATCTGCTAAAGTTTGATCCCACTGTAAATCATTTTCCTACAAATTCAATTTTTGACATGCCTCTCGATACTTTGCACAGAATACGACATTCACTGTTCTCAATGATTGAAACGAAGTTGGATCTCGAACATTGATTAACAACAATACCAGTTTTTGTATATATGGCAATATACACAAAAAAAACCGATATTCACAAAAATGCGATTATCTCACGAACTAATACATACAAACACTTTGCAATAGGCTTAAAACCTCCGTATTGGCAAGCTCTAATACACGCAAAAAGATTTGAAATTCATCGACGAGTTCATGAGAACATCCGTAACACGTAAAACTTAAGTTTCTTTTATATTAAGTAAAGTTAACATTTTTGAAAGAAAATACGACAGTGCCCTAGACCACCCGTAACAGACAAGGCATTATGGCGTCCTATTCTACTATTACTATGATTCCTGTTTTATTTTTTAATGAATTTTTGTAATATTTGAAAATCGGGACATCTTTTTATAGTCAGATGCGGTGTCAAAAATCTAATGAATGAATTTTACAAAAGTCGCATATCTAGCACTTGCGTTTTACGTCTTTAGAAGATATTTCTGCAATACTCTCGACTTACTATAACGCCTAACTTTCTATTTTAGGAGTTATGTATATATATATCGCGTATCTTTCCTTTTTATAGAATCGTTTATAGTACGTTTAAAAGTTTAATCAATTTCAAAATTTCATCTTTGGTTTATTTTTAATTGTTTGTACACAAAGTTATTTTGAGTATTTTTAGAAAATGCCAGCTGTTTATATTCCAATTACTTCAATTGTGGTGCTCAGGTATTTTTTCGGCAAAACATGCACATCCAGCAGATACATTTCTCATGAATTTTTGCTGTCTGTGTGAATATGTTTGAACAAATGTGGTGCGTGTTGTTTTTGGTTTTTGTTTTTGTTTTGTATTCTATGCTGCTGCTGCTGGCAAGGCAGTTTAACAATTGATTAGAATCGACTGGCTGACTGTTTGGCTATAATTACGTAGCAATACATATTTGCACGTACGTGTAAATGTATCTTAGAGATACACACAGACAACTCATTTCGTTGGTGTAGCAGCAAATGAATGGAATGCCAATTACTGGAGCTCTGCAGCAGTGCCATAATAATAATTTGTTTATTAATTTCGGTTTTTGTTTTTTTTATTTTGTGACTGATTGAGCAAAAAACAAAACTCGAGCACCAACTGCACTCAGCTGCTGCTGCTGCCGCTGCCTCAGTTGTATCTTTGTATCTTGTCTTTATTTTTTGCGTTGCGCTTTCGTTTGATTCCGTTTTTTGTATCTCTTTGCGGCGTCAACAATAAAAAGCCATTACATCAACATCCACTAAACCGAGTGACTCATTGGATAACAATGTCAGCGGCTTTGGTCGTGTTGTTGTTGTTGTTGTAGTTGCTAGAATTCAAGCCAACAAAGCTTAGACTGCTGACTGCAGATTTTTTTTGTAACCCTTTGGGCTTGGAGTAGAGAATGAGTGTAGCTGCCTGACGTAGGTAGGCGTGGCAGACGTGATGAGATTAATCGATCTGGCCATCTTCAAGACAGGCTAGGAATGTTGTGCTCAGCTTAGATTTTAGAACTTAAATCTTGAAATTCTTTAAACTATGCTATATTTTTTTTACTCGAGCTATTGCTAATATCGAAGGAAATGTTGCACGAATATCGAGATTCTCTTTTTTGCCGAGGAAGAGTAGTGGGTGTTGCGAGAGTTTCTCTAAAATATAGATAAGTTACGACATAGTCACAGGAAGCAAGACTATGCTTACCCGACTTTAGAGATTTTTTTTTTTTGTTCCTAAAGGGGTTCCTCGCAAAGAGGTGGGGCACTGCGATCAAAAGCTTTTTTGTACCATACCCTTAAATTTAAGCGAAAGACCTTCCGCATTTTGCATAAATAGCAGTAAGTCTTTTGTTGGTATTGACCTGAGATGGAAGGGACTAACATAACTTTCCCATGTGACAGGATCTGTCCCATACCAGCGCTGAGCAGTTACAGAGAATATATCTGGTGGTTTCATTGTCTTCTAGACAGAGCCTGCACTTTGAAGAGTCCGATTGGCCAGTTTTTTGCAGATGGTATCTAACAGTGTGGTGGCTAGATAGGTAAGCTACCAGGAGCTTTAGGAGCCAAGACCTTTTGTCTTGATCGCATCCAGAGGTTTGACAAGCACTTTTGCTTGACGAAGCCCCGGAAGGGAGAACTAGTATCTCCTATGTTCTCTGGCGGCCCATTTGTTTATCATAGTTTTGATTGTGGAACAACCAACACCACAAAACGGCGCAGGAACGATTCCAGCACATTCACTTTGCTCAGTTTTGGACCCATCCGTGAACCATTGTTGCCACCGGGGGTTTCCACAGGGGCTGCCATCAGCCCAAGTCTCCCGACTTGGGAGAAAAGATATAAATTTCTTGTTATGGAAAAGTTCCGTGATCATAAAATCTGATCTAGAGCAGATCGATACGTCAGGAAGGAAATATATAAGTGCGGCATGACCAGTGTCACTTGTTAAGAGTCCAGATGTGATCTGGATACGTAGTAGACTCTGCATGGCTGACTTTTTGATGAAAATATGCAGTGGTGTGAGTCCAAGAACTGACTCCATTACAGCTGTCGGACAGGTACGCATCGCTCCCGAGTGAGATATACACACTAGTCTTTGAAGCTTGCTGCATTTCTTAATGGCCACATTTTGCTGCGTCTTGGGCCACCACACAAAGGCTGCATATGTGAAGATAGGTATATCCTTTCTATAATATGAGGGCTGAAGCCCCATGAGCTACCAAAGAATTTTCCACAGGCCCACATGGCTCGAGTAGCTTTGGAGAGCACTTCTTCTAAGTGGGAGTTCCAGAATTTAGAGATACTCTTAGCAGAAAGCATTGTCTCATTGGCATGACGCAGTTAGTCGGGCTCTTGTCTCTTTATAGATTGCATCTCATTTAAATTATTTTATATTGTCTAAATAAAATAAAATTCAGAATAAAAGTGCATTCTACAATTGCAATTTGGAGACTTCCCAGGCGACGTCCCCAACAGTTCTAATAAGCAGCCTCAGATGTGCTTGAATTTGAAACTTTGTTTGAATTTTTCGTACTATTAGTATGTAGTATCTTCAAAATGATTGCGTAGTTTTTCATTTTTGTTATTTTCATTAACTGCAGACAGATGGACAGACGGACAGAGAATGAGTCGTCGCGTCGCTTAGAGATACGCACGCATAGAACGCGCTCAATGCCAAGAGCGACTAGCCAAACAGCCAGCACTTAATCATGATAAATATCTTGAGTAGAAACAAAAAACTAAGCTCTCTCTTTAGCCAAAGAATCTATTTACTTGGAGTGTTGTTGCTTCTGGTGGTTCTTTGTTGCTTTCTGCTTGGACTGTCTTGTTGATAAATCATAACGGTACCGACTACTACAGATACATAACAGCATTTAACCGCAGCAGCAGCAGCATCGGCAGCAGCCGCTTTCCAGAGACAGAGCCGGAGCCACCACATGATGTTCGCACCAATATAAAGAACACCAAACATTTGGTTAAGAGACTCGAGCCCCAGACCCCCGAGCAGTTCTAGTTGTCAGCAGGCATCATCATCATCATCATCATCGTCATCATAAGCAACTTCATGTTCGTGTTGGTTGTCGTTGTTGCATGTAAATGGCTAAAACTGTTTTGTGGGCCAACGTCAAAGTTTAATTTCTCTAAAAGAAAATCACACACAATGAAAACATTTTCTGATTTTCTGCTGGCCTTTTCATCGTTTCAATATTGTGGCTCAAAAATTGAATGCCGTCTATAGAACAAACTCTCTTGGACGGACTTGGGTAAACAAAAGCACAGCAATCGCAAACTATACTGGTTCCAATTTGAATTGACTTGTTTTGGTGTTGGGCATTGTTTGGAGTTCGTTCGTAGAGTATAAAGATTAGAATTTATTGCTGCCGCAAATGCAGTGACAAGTTTTGATAAGACAACAACAAAAAAAAATACATGGAGAACAAAGAGAAAGGAAAGATATACCAGTTTTAATTTTTTTTTTTTGGGACAACCCAGATCTTTTAGATATTGTTTGCAATTAAATTTTCTAAAGCAAAATTGCAACGAACTCTTCAGATAATCGTTTTGAAGACACTACAAAAGCAAAAAGTTCGAGAAGTTTCTAAAAAGATTGTGTAATATTTATATATATCATCAAAAGAGACAGACGGATGTCTTTTTGAACTCCTACACTGCCATAACATGATATTTTAATAAACCTTGATTAAACTGGAACATCAGTAAAGGGCTACTGAAAATTAGGGTTAAATTAAATTCGGTTCCAAAATATTAATTTTTCAATTAGAAATTTAGAAATGCCAAAATACAAATGCCAGATAATATAATTAGCTGTATACATCTGTCGTCTGCTTTTATTTAAAGAAAATATTTTTTTTTTGTTTGTAATCTTTTAAGCATTAAAGATTGAGATTTAGATAGTAGTCGGTAATACACATTTGAACTGAGAAAAAAACAGCTTCAACTATTAAAAAAAATGGCGTACTTAAAGTCGGGCGCGGACGGTTTTGGGATACCCTGTACCAGTAGCTTGCAATAAGAACCGGTATATTTCTTAAAAACATCAAAGATATTTGATAACCAAATTAGGTTCCTTTATAAAAAAACCAAAAACAGAAGAATTTTTGGGCAGCAATTTATTTTTTGACCGATCGTTCCTATGGGAGCTATTTGATATAGTCAAATTCGATCAAATTTGACACAATGCCTTAAAACCTTAAAAAGATCTGAATGCCGAATTTAGTTTAAATATCTTTACAAACAAACGAAACACAACGAATATTGTATAAAAAACGTTTTTTTTGGCCCGATTACTCCTATGGGAGCTATATGATATAGTCAACCGACAGGCAGACAGACAGGCAGAGAGACAGGCAGACAGACAGGTATATCGACTTCACTGGTCACCCTGATTATTTTTTAAGTAACTTTGGGATGTCTCCGACGACTCCTTCTATATGTTACATACATTTTCGACAGATTGTGCAGTGCTGGAAAAGGCATGGAATCACCAGCAAAAAATAAACATAGATCTGGGTTGAGGAAAATTTGAGTTGAGAGTTGAACTAGGGTTGCATTTCCCCATACATTTTGTTTTTGTAAAAGTCCTCAACTCTTCAAAAAGGGTATTCACAAAGCGTGAATACCTCTATGTATAGTTTCTTAAAACTTTAAAAATTAATAGTGAAATTCTAGCCAAAACCAATGTGGTAGTTCTCTAGTTATGACTATATTTTGAGGTACTACTTCTTTTAGTATCATAAATGTGCAAATGCTAAATGTTTTTTTTTTTTTTTTTTGCAAACTCCCCTCCGGAAAATTAATTCTATAGTAAATTTGAAGTCTACAATAACAAAGCTTGTATAATAAAACCATGATTTCGCTCTCCTATTTTTTATTTATGTGGGGTCATATAGTATATTAGTTTTCCAATTTGGGGTGGACTTGACAATAAAATTTGATTATTTTTTTTGTGCCTTATATATTACCGATTTCATTTTAATTGGTCCTCATTCTTGTGTTATTGCCATTCTTATATACTATATGTTTATAAGGTTTTATTTTTTATGTTAGTGGTAATCCAATCCCACAGAAAAACATTTTGGCTCATGCCAATTTTGTTTGCGGCGTGCCAAACAGCCGAATGGAAAACACAGAGCAATGAATAAAAAATGAGCCATTTTGTGTTGAATGTTGAAAGCGTGTACGCAATTTAACACCTCGAAGTTGTTGGGTTCGACGGGAAAAAGTAAAAAGTAAAAAAAGAAACAAAAACAAATAACGACTATGCAAATGCTCTGTAGTACCTTCTAGATAAATGATATTTTTTGTTTGTTTTAGAAAAGACTGTAAATAAATCAATATAATAATTCCTAGTAGGAATTCTGGTTAATAAATGTAATAAATATAATGTAGAACTTGTTCAAGGCAAAAGTTTATTATTTTTCAAAGAATAGAATTTAGGTATTTTACAATTTTTATTGTTTTTTGATATATTTATTTTTCAATGCAACCACACTTATGTACACTTTTAATGATTTTATTATTATTCTTATATACGAGGGGCATTCAAAAAGTAAGTTTCCCTAATTTTAAAATGAAGTACAAAACAATTTTTAGGTTATAAAATGAATATTTATTTATTATTTGACTCACAAACTATTTTTCTACATAGTCACCTTCGACTTGAATACATTTTTCGTATCCGTTATAGAGTTTATGCAAACCTTCTTTAAAAAAAGGGCCGGTCCTGTTTTTGAAGCCATAATTTGACAGATGTTTGGACTTCTTCGTTTGAAACAAAATGCTGCCCACCTAACCTTTCTTTCAATTTTGGAAAAAGAAAAGTCACTTGGTGCGAGATCCGGAGAGTAGGGTGGGTGATCGAAAATTTCCCATTTGAATTTTTCCAATAAAGTTCTGTTTTTTGAGCAGAATGAGGCCCTGCATTATCATGAAAGAGTAAGATTTTTTGGATAATTTTCCTGGACGTTTTCGTCTGATGGCATTTTTAAGCTTATTTAAAACTTCGCAGTAACGATCCGCATTGATTGTTGTACCAGGTTCCAAAAATCAACCAACAAAACACCTAGGTTAGGGCGGCAGTTGGGACCAACATCCCAACTCACTTAGGCCAAGGATAGGCCCTTTGTGGTACAACAACCTAACTCGTCCCAAAAAACTGTGGCCATGATTTTTCCAGCAGAACGTTGAATTTTTGCTTTTTTTGGAGCACTTTCTTCTGGTTTCTTCCAAACCATGCTTTGACGCTTTGTTTCGGGATTCGTATGATGACACCACGTTTCATCACCCGTCACAATGCGTGAGTAGAGACTATCACCTTCTTTCTTAACCATTTCAAAAAATTTTTGAGCAGCGACTATTCATTGATGTTTATGGTTTTCGGTAAGCAGGCGTGGGACCCATCTTGCGCAAACTTTGCTGTAACCTAGCTTATCCTTCAAAATTGAAAAGATTGAAGTTCGGCCAATTTCAATATCAGGAGGAATCCATCATCGATGGTCAGCCGTCTGTCCTCTTCAATAATTTTTTGAACAGCTTCAATAGCTCTTTCCGTAGTGGCTGTTTTTGGACGTCCTGTACGCTGTTCATCATGAACATCTGAACGTCCCACGATAAAATCAGCGCGCCATCTTCGCACCATTTGCACACTCATACAATTCTCACCATAAATTTCCACTAGTTCACTGTGAATTTTGTTACTATTTAGTCCTTTTGAAGTTAAAAAACGAATCACTGCACGCAATTCACAATTGGACACGTTTTGCAATGGTAGCTCCATGGTTGTTGTGTTTATACTGCTGAAAAAACTATTTTCGGTCACCAATACCAGTGCCGCTCTTATCGATAGACTCAACACTGATGTTGTGTTCAGTGCGAGGCCGCTAGATGGTGCACAAGAGAAACGCCAGACCAGGAAACTTACTTTTTGAATACCCCTCGTATCTTTAAAAGTTCGAATTATATATATTTTTTAAAAAGAAACGTGAAATAACTTTAAATACACAAAAAAAACTTTTAGAAGATACATTGCCAGACAACCGTTTTAAAAACAAAAATTCGATAAAGAAGAAGTTTCAGTATGTAATATCTTTTGAATCACCAAAATGCACTTTTAAAACACAGTTTATTTTTTCAATGTAAAACAGAAAAAATTTGTCAACTTGTGATTACTCAAAAAATCATTAAAAAATAAAAATTAAAAGTACCTTTAAAAGGTACATTCAATTGCCAGACCATCGTTGTAAAACAAATTCTTCGATTAATTCAGAATGATATATCTTTTGACTCACAGAAATACGCTTTTTAAATCATCATTTATTTTTCAACAATTGCTCGAAAAAATGTAAAAAAATAAATACAAATTAATTAAAGTATACATAGCATTGCGAGGCCACCGTTTCTAAAACAAAATCTTCGATAACGAATTCAATTCAGAATGACTCACGAATTCACACTTTTTGTAATTCAAAATTCTACAACTTTGCTCCCGACGTTTTTTTTTTTAATTTTAAAAATTATATAAAAAAAATGGTATCTTATTTATGTTTCAAAGTATTGTCCGTCACTTTCCACTACTTTGGCCCATCTTTCAGGCAACAAACGAATCCCGCGTCGGAAAAATTCTTCATCCTTTGATAAGATCCAAGAATCGATCGTTTCTTTCACTTTTTCAAAAGAATCGAAGCACTGGCCCGCCAGGCCGTGTGCCATCGACCTAAATAAATGGTAATCAGATGGAGCAACATCTGGAGAGTATAGCGGGTGATGTAGAATTTCCCATTTCAGTGTTTCGAGGTACGTCTTGACTACTTTCGCCACGTGAGGTCGAGCATTGTCGTCTTGCAAAATTACTTTTTCGTGTCTATCAGCGTATTGCGGCCGTTTTGCTTTTAATGCCCGACTCAAACGCATTAATTGCGTTCGATAAAGTGCACAAGAAATTTTAACAGAAGGTTTTAGCAGCTCATAATTAATTACGCCAAGCTGATCCCACCAAATACACAACGTGACCTTGGATCCGTGAATATTCTGTCGAGGTATCGCCGTAGGAGTGTGGCCGGGCAATCCCCATGATGTGCGTCGCTTAGGGTTGTCGTAGTGCACCCATTTTTCGTCCCCAGTAACAATACGATGCAGAAATCCTTTTCGTTTTTGTCTTTCAAGCAGCTGTTCACAAGCAAATAAACGTCGCTCAACATCTCTTGGTTTCAACTGATACGGTACCCAGTATCCTTGTTTTTGGATCATCCCCAGCTGTTCCAGGCGTTTTGATACTGCTTGCTGAGTTACTCCCAATGATTTTGCTAGCTGTTCTTGAGTTTGGCACGAGTCTTCATTAAGTAAAGCCTCCAGTTCATCACCTTCAAAAGTTTTTTCTCTGCCACCGCTATGCCGATCTTCAACAACAAAATCACCGCTTTTAAAGCGCTGGAACCACTCGCGACGCGTTCCTTCACTAATAGTATCATCACCATAAGTACTTGAAATAACCCGATGAACCTCAGCCGCCGATTTTTTCATGTTGAAATGAAAAAGTAAAATCTCCCGCAAAATGACGTGAATTCGGTTTATAAGTTGACATATTTAATTAAGTGTAACTATATGGCGCAAACAAAAATTAACTAATATCGATGTAAGGTTATATTTATCGATGTCAAAACTGATGGAAAACAGCTGTGATTTATTTATTTAAACTATTACTGGCTACTAGCGCCATCTTTTGGAAAACGGCGGGAGTTGTAACCTAATAAAACAGACGAAGTTTGTCAACTCGTAATTATTCGAAAATTAGCAAAAAAAAAAAAAAATTCGTTTTCATATTTCAAGCCAAAACTTCTAAATTCTTCTAATTGAATAAATAATGCCAACACTCAACAATATTAAAAACAATTGTTTTGCAGATTGAAATTAAAAATATGTTATCGATATGACATTATTATTATAAAATAGATCTCAGTACCCAAACTTCAAGCTAAGAAACAAAAAAAAAAGGTCCCACAGTTAAAAAACAAAAAACAAAAACTATGTAGACTTAAAAGCTAATAAAAGTATTTTTCAATTTAAAAATACCGAAACTCCAAATAGATACGAGAATTGTTATTTGTAGTTAGTGTAATTTTAGTTTTCTCTGTGTATAGAATGATTATATTTCTCCATGATATTTAGTCAAGATATTCAGAATTTAAATATAGTTTCAAGGTTTAAAAAAAGTCTTTAATAGTTACGATGATTTTATAAGAATGTAAGCTAACGAAAATTAGATTAGTTTTCAAAATTATTTCCCTATCTACAAGTTTTTCAATTTATTTAAGGTAAGACCCACGCTTGGTGTTGCTTACTTATACCCAAAGTCAATACAACCAGTTTAAAAAAATTACTGTAAATATGCAGGGCATTACAAAAAAAAAATAAAGCAAAACATTTAGGTTTTTTTGAAATTGAGCTGCAAATTGAAATTCAAGCCAAAGACCCCAAGTAATACGGTTATAAAGTGGGTTAAAGCGAGCATAGAAAATTGAATGCATGCAGCGACGATTACCTCAACCAACATGCATACTACACACAGATACACACACACACACACTTACACATGAGCATTTCGCATTTTTGTGAAAGTGAAATTTGTGGTCGGCCACCAATGGTCAACATCAACATCATCATCCGAACAACAACACCAACAACAACAACAACCGGTGGGCAGTACACAATACAATAAGCTTAACTGCAACATGAACCATACATACTATGTATATACATATATATGTATTTAGTATATAGGCATATATGTGTGTGCCGATATTGTTTATTTGTATTTGTATGCGCCTTAGTTACGCATGCGCTTTAAAGAAAGTTAGTTTTGACGGGCTACCGATCATTTATTTTGCTTATCTTGTTTTTGTTGTTGCTGTTCTCATTATACTCTAACAAGGAGTATATTCAAATTGGTCGCAGGAAAGTAAATTGTATGGCAGAAGTTGTCTGATACATCAGAACAGGACCGGATTTACCATATAGGCAGTGTAGGCAACTGCCTAAGGCGGCAAGAATTGGGGGCTTTAAAAACGTGTTTTATTCATGGGAATTGAATTTCTCGCCTATTTCACTCGCACGCGCACCAACAAAAGTAAAAAATTCCCAAATCGAGAGAAAAATCTATATGTATAAATCTCGATATTGTCCTCATATGGAGTATTCGATAAGTTAACATAACATAACGTTTTTCGTGATCATTACGAAACATTCGTAACTATTGACATAATACGTGTGATTTTAGACACAAATTCATCGGAATTAGAAAAAAGGAAGATAGCGTACAAAGTTCTTTATGAAAAATTTTCAGTCATCATAGACATGCATTGTTTGAATGCAAAAGAAATTCGTGAAAAATCAACTGATTTAATCAATTTCAACGATAAAGATATCGCAGCATCGTTCGCCAATGAGATGATTTTATTCAAAAACTATTGCGTTGGAAAGAATGTAGAAATAAATTCTGCTCTTGAACGTTCATTTTCCAAACTTCTAAATCCGGGCCTGCATCAGAATTATGTATTCAACGTAGTTTTAAAAATGTTACAAACAAAAATTATCTTATCACTGTTTTCAAGATTTAATTTCAATCATTTGTAGGAATCAATGAAAATTAAAAATTGTTTGTTATAGAATACATAATAAGTTTCTTAACTTCGTATCTTTTCAGAGTAAGCCAGCTTCGGTGCTAAAAATTAAATTGTCTGCATCTCTTTTTTTCATATTCAATTTAAACCTGTGTTGATTTTCTTTGTGACTTTTCACCCTTTGCCTCATAATTTGCCGATTTACTTCAGCCGTGATTTTAACCAACAAATATTGGAGAGATTGTTTCGCTTTCAACTTAAAATGGAAGGAATGTGGTTGGTTGGTTGTTCGTTCGCTCGATTGGTTGGGGGTTATTATTTAGTCACATGTTGCTATTATTTACCGGCAATTAAATGCCATTTTTCTACACATTTAATTTGTATCTTGTAGAAACTGGTTATATATACTGGTCTTATATACTATACATAGTACCATATATACTAACATGTAGACTTGAACGTTTAACGTTCACACTGTATACATATACGTATTAGAGCAGGGTGGCAACGCTTGGCGATAATAAAATTACAACGTTGTATTTATTTTTGTAGTGTACACAAGTCTGGCAATTCTCTCACGTTGTAACACCAATTAACGCATATTTCTCGCGGAGCACAAGACTTGCACAATAATCCGCATCCAAGTTAATCGTTTGTTGACCTCGTAGAGGCGAGGCAGCTATAACAACCCAAATGCGGTTGGTGCACAAACAAATTTGCATAACGCGTTCTTGCAACAACCACAGACTCGACTCCACTCATTCGCATGCCACGCATCGCATCTTTGTGTGTTACCAACTGGCTGGCTATATCATCATGGCAATTCTCATCAGCATCTATAGCCAGTATGACTGGAATGTCGTTGGTCTATCTGTCTGTCTGTCCCACTGTCTGCCAGTCTGTCTGTGATTGCAACAGGATGTGCACCAAAATCTTCTGCTTTACCATGACATTTTCCGAACATCTAAGGTTAGGCACTACAAATCATTAATTTGATATATGTACTGATAAAAGTGGAAGAAGCAAAGCATTCCCGTACATGCAAATTATTAGGTATCCAAAGCAAAAAAAAAGCTTTTACTTCTAGTTCTTGTGGGGTCAGAACAGACCGACCGTTACCGGGCAACGGTCCGGTTCTTTATGTTATGAGTGAAGTCTTTTGTTTTTGCATAAATGCATTAGATTCCGTAAGTATTTTTTTTGTTTCCATACAGGAAAATCGCTTCTTTCAAACTTCTGCCATTAGGGAGATAGCAATATTTATTAAAAAAGAAATGCATAATATTTCTGTTGTGAGAGATGTCAAAAAGATTATGTTGAAACGAAAGTGAAAGGACCGTTCCAGAATAGAAGAGTTCAATAATTGCGACAAACACTAACTAACATATATATTGTAGGAACACTTATATTGTGTTTCCCCTAATGTTTTGTTTTTCAAACCTAATCCAACATTTTTTAATTTCCAAAAAAAAAAGTGCTTTAGCGGGGAAGTCACAGACACATATACATATTGTAAATACCCTGCAGATATTCGGTGTCATATAAGTGGCCTCAACTACTCTGAACGTGACTAGTTGTTAAATGGTTCAAAAGAGAACAGCTGAGGAATAGGAAAATGCGGTAAACGAGAGCGCGCTACGCTCACCGCTTACGCTCTCAAATTTGAAAAAAATTATTAAATTCGACTGGTAAAGGAATGATAAATTTTATATATTTGTGCAATGTGTTTACTTGTCTTTTAAGGAAATCGTTTAGATACCATTTATATACTATGCTATCATTTCAACCTTAATTACTTTTAAAAGAGCATTTTTCTTAGGCTTCCTTTTACATCCTTGGTTAAGCCATTGTAGTCTTGAAATGGCCAATTGCTTGGCCAAGTTTATGATTCAACTGCTTCAATTAGCCTAAAATATGTAAGTACTACATAGTTGCAAGTTTATGGCTAGATGAATGCGCCAATTTATAAGTGGAGCATAACAACAACTTGAATAGTAAAAGAAACAAGCGGGCAGTCTGGAATAGGTCCAGGGACATACCGACTATAATAGACACTGTACATTATGGTGGTGATTTTTGCAACATCTTAAATAAAATATATTTTTATCATATTTTCCCAGACTGTCTCTCTAGCTAATGTATGTACTTTGCACACGCATCATCCCTAAGGTATATACAAGTTATAAGGAATCTTTTAAGACAATGGCGGTCACCCTGCTGGACTAATATGTGTTCAAATATGATTATTTTTAAGTTTGTGGGAGTAAGCCTTATTAAAATGTCTCTTATTTGATCTGCATACGAATTTTGGTAACTAATAATCGCCCGTGCTACGGAAAACGAATCCGAACACTTTATTCGGTTTACCAATTTCACCAAACCAAAATGTTTTCCTGTGGTTTGAATGTTTTGTGGCAAAAGGTTTAAAAAGTTCTTGTTTTGTACCGAAATAATTTTTTAAATATTCTTAGATTATATTTATGCCAACGCCAAGTTAAGACAATTATATTGAATTATTTTAAAAAATAATTTCATGCCAACAGCACAGGAGAATTTATCGGAAATATAAGAGAAACATACGAACATATCGAAAATTGAAAGGAAAGTTGTCGACAAAAACATTCGATTTTCGGAACAAGCAAAATCGAATCCGAATAAAATGGTTCGGCTTGGATTTTTCGTTAAATCTATTTCTTTTATCTTTAAGAACATTTTGATATACAAACTTTTTAATAAACCTAATATATTCTTGTGCCCAAAGTAAAGGGTATCGAAAAAAATAAACTAGAAATTGCAACGCAATTCGCTAAGATTTTGTTTTCTTTCGTTTCAGACATGGCACAAAACGTGTTTCAAATGCACAGAATGCGGCATGGCGCTCAATATGAAAACTTACAAGGGTTACAACAAAATGCCATACTGCGAGGCGTAAGTATTTACTACTGGATTGTTTTTTTTTGTTTCGAGCCACATTTTACAGTTACACACACTACTTGTGGTGCAGGGGGGAAAGCATGTTTAACTTTTATCTATCACTCAATATGATGGATCATAGCCGCATTCCAACAGTGGTGCGATTTCAACCTTGATTTGCTATGGCTATGCAATCTTCATTAGCGTTTATCTTATCGCTGCCTCTTGGCACTGTCAGATAAAATACAGTACTATATACGTGGTATATACATAATATATATGTATAGTTAGTTGTGCATATATTTGTGTGTTGGAATTCCTTAGCATTTACTTCACTAAATAAGCCAAGGCAGCTGCATGTCAGGCACACACTCTCGACCATTAGCGCCTGTCACGTGCACATTTCACTTTTCGCACACAGGACTCCAGGACTCCTTTCATGAATACGTTGCGGAAATGCGCAACGTGACTTTAGTTCCCACTTTGACCGACTTGTACTTGGCGCGTTGACTTACATTCAGAGAAAAAGTGATTTGAAAAATCAACTCAAAAACGAGCACTGCGAAAGTTAAAATCGGACGTAGACGAGTTTCGGATACCCTGTACCACCACATTGAAAGAAAAAAATGTTATTTGTCAAATTTAGTTGCTATATTTTCATAAAAAGGCGACAAACAGACGAATTTTGCATCAACAACGTTTTTTTGAACGATTCTACCCGTGGGAGCGCATACAGTGATATGATATGATACAGTCAACCGATTTTGATCCGTTGCTTGGGAACTGTAAAAAACTTTCAAATATTAAGTTTGATAACGATGTGTTCTCTGACATAATAGCCCATCTAATCTAAAAATGTGGTTGCTCTAGCCGTGACCCTCTCTGATATCTAAGCAGATCTAGATCTATAGACAGATGGAGGGACATGGGCAAATTCAATTTCTCTAGACACCCTGATCATACTTAAGGTAAATTTGGGGGTCTCCGACGTGTACTACTTCAGAAAATCAAAAATATAAAATTATTTATCAAAATCGATATTGTCCCTTTCAAAGTACTCCCCATCGACTGCAACGCACTTATGCCAACGCTTGATCTAATCCTCGAAACATTATAATCAGCCATACCCATACATGATCTCTTCTCGGTTGCTGTAATGCGTTTTACTCAGCGGTTTTTTGAGCCGAACCAATAGGAAAGACTCCCAGGGAGCGACATTTTTCCGGTGGTTGCTGTTGGTATTCATTCCGTTTTTTCCGATATGTTGGTAATCATGTCTTTTGCGCGGTACTTTTTTTGATTAAATTTTTGGTGTTTCGGCATCAGTTTTCTTTAACCAAAATGCCTTGAACGAATCCAAAAGCAATGCCCAACTCGTCTGCCAACTCTAATGCTCAATTTGCGGTTTACGGTCATTCATACTATGATAATGTTGAGGTTTTTTTTTGTCGGTTTTTGATGTCCATGGACTGCTGTTGCTGTGTTTATCATCGTTGAAGGACTCACGGCCTTAGTAAATGACTATTTTCTTCTGAGTATCGTTGGCGAAACCGTTGTGGAACATTTTTAATGTCGTCGCACCATTTTTAATGCAAATTTTAATACAAAGTCGTTGTACTCAATAGATGTATTCAATACGGAGTTACTTTTACAAATGTCAAGCTCTCAAGTTGAAAATTTCATAGAATGTCAATGATAGATGCGGCAGCTTGGACTTACGGGTCTCAGTTGTGGGGCAATGTCATCATCCAGAGCGCCCAGTTAAAGATTCTAAGAATTATCACCGGGGCACGTTTGGAATGAAACCATTCAGAGAGATCTGAATATACCGCCCGTCAAAGATGAAATAGCCGAAAATGCAGCAAAGTACTACAATAAACTGTCTTCACACCCTAACCATCTTGCTCAAGATTTAACACGGCTATGCGAGAGATCTCGGCTACGCCGTAGGGATCGTCCACCCCAGCAACAATTATTAGGGCATCATAATTATACCCTGTACCGTATGGTCCAAGGGTATATTAAGTTTGTGCAAGCCGAAAATGTATGTAACATATAGAAGGAGACGTCGGAGACACCCCAAAGTTACCTAAAATATGATCAGGGTGAATAGAGAAGTCGATATACCCATGTCCGTCTGTCCGTCTGTCCGTCTGTCCGTCTGTCCGTCCGTCTGTCCGTCTGTCCGTCCGTCCGTCCGTGTGAACGCCTAGATCTCAGAGATGGTAAGAGCTAGAGTTACCAAACTTTCACATTAGATCCCATATTATTCCATAGGAGGCAAGTTTATTTTATTTTTTTGATATCGGGGATAAATTATATAGCTCCCATGGGGGTGTTTGAGACGACCTCGAAAAAAAAAGCGTTTTAGATGAATAATTCGTTTGTTTATGAAGATATCGTAACGAAATTTGGCAATCGAAAGTTTTTTATAGTTCCCAATCACTGTACCAAATTTGATCAAAATCGGTTGACTATATCATATAGCTCCCATAGGACCGATCGGCCAAAATAACTTTTTTAAAGAAAAATTGGCTATATTTCGTTTTTTAATAAAGATATCCTAACCAGATTTGGCGTTTGGAAATTTTTTAGACCAATTAAGCATTGTGCCAAATTTGAACAAAATCGGTTGACTATATCATATAGCTCCCATAGGTCCGATCTTCCAAAAAATCGATTTTTTAACAAAATTTGCTGTGTTTCGTTTGTTTGTTAAGATATTGGGACCAAATTTGACATTCGTGAGTATTTCATAGTTCCTAAGCACTGTACCAAATTTAATCCAAATCGTTTGACTAGATCATATAGCTCCCATAGGACCAATCGGTCCAAAAACACGTTTTTTATACAAAATTCGATGTGTTTTGTTTGTTTGTAAAGATATTTGAAATAACTTTGGCGTTCATATCTTTTTTAAGGTATTTAAGCACCGTGTCAAATTTTATTGAAATCGGTTGACTATATCATATAGCTCCCATAGGAACGATCGGTCAAAAAAAAATTTTTGCTTAAAAATTCTTCTGTTTTTGGTTTTTTGTGAAGAAATCGGACTTTATTACAAGCTAGTGGTACAGGGTATCCTAAAGTCGTCCGCGCCCGACTTTACGTCCGCCATTTTTTTTTAATTAAAATAATTTAATTTGTTAAGATTTATAAACATATAGTTAGTTCTCACATAGAATTACGTGACGGAGAGCGCCGCACGATAATGATTCCGGGAACTTTTGGATCAACGAAGTATAGTCTCCTGGGCAGGCGTCCAGGCAGGCGCATCTGAAACTTTTTAAAAAGTTGTAACTTTTAATGCTTAGTGTTTGACCGAAAAAATCTATACCAGGTCCGTCAGCTATACAATCGTCTTCCAAAAAATACCAAGTACGTTGACAACGAAAGTGACAGTAATAGAGATAATAATAGTGGTAGTCTCAGTTAGACAATATTTTCTCTCAGTGTAGTACTGCAGTATGCGCCTTTTTGACTTGTTCTTTGTTTTGTTGCAAGTATTTGTTGCATTCGCATTTGTCGTTTACACTCGCTCGGGATTGTTTTTATTGCTATGACACCAACGGATGTTCCCTGTTGGCAAAATGTATGTCAGTGCGGACACAGTGCAACACTTGGTGGATGGAGCCACACCCGGCCAACCCGAGAACCAACCAGTGTATTGTGTTGGGATATTGCAAGACAATGCACAGTTCATTGGCGGCATAGCCGGCTTTTGCTATTGTGCTCCTCCATGGCGGCAGTTAGAAATTGTTAACCAAATCAACAATGTTGTTAGTTACTGCAGTGCGTGGCGGCAATTGTTGGCCTTGAGCCAACTTTTGGCCAACAGTTGGATGCTGCTGCTGGTATTGGTGACAGTCTCTGTTAATGCAGATTTATAGTGATGCCAATGCGGCGTTCAACGGTAGTAAAAATTCCATGCGGATTGAGTTATGCGTCCGTTAGCTCCATTTCGTATGCTACAATCTCAGCCGATGATGTCATAGTATATGTGGTATGGGGTAGGCTGCACTGCAATGGCAGGAGCCACGCCTATTCCGTTTTACCATTATGCTGCCGGACACTTTTACTTTTGCCAGACTCGACAGCTAATGCAACAAACGAACAGCATAACCAAAGTGGCGACCCAGAGCCCTGGAATCGTTGCGACTTTTGCACCTATTACGTGACGGCACGTACTTTCCAGCTCTTTTAACTATAGCCATACCCATAACTCATAGATACTCACATTCACATGCATTTTCTGTACTTGTCTATCGAGCTATATATATGTGTATGTGATTATATATACACATATAGTATTAAGGTGTATGTGAGTTGTGTGTTCTTTGTTAGATTTTATAATTGCTTGAGAATTTTTTCACTTTTTTTTCAACATTATTATTACATAGAACTTCTTTCTTTGTCCGCCGCTTTGGGAACTTATCTACTTTGTGGCAGACGCTTTGGGTCAGCATGTTGAAAAGTTTTCCTTGTCTTTGGGAGTTGGAGAAAAGTGCAGCAACTGCAAGTGAGTGTAGTGGTTAGAATCACGCCCAAATGGGAACGACGATTGCTGTAAATTATATAAAGTTGATAAGTGCCCAAGTGTCAGAGACCTGCAATTAAACTTGACATATGGCCATAGTTTTACAGTAAAGGTTAATTATATGTTAAATAATGATCTTTGCTTTGCGGTTGCCAGGAATGGATGTATTTTTTGTTTATGGCATTGTGAAAGCTATTATAACTCATTTAAATTAAAAATCAAATTAGAAAAAGTGTTAGAGATTGCGTGAGGTCAATTTGGGCATAAAACCTCGCATTAAATATCTGATCCGGACTACTCAAGAAATCAGTCTAACCAGCCAGCCCTTATCTTAAAAACGAAAAATCTAAGAGCATGAAATTACCAAAAGTTTTTTGGTTCTTTCATTTAGTGTTTTTTGATATCGTACCCCTTTCCTCTAATAGAATTATAAGGTTTACTCCCACAGTTTTTATTTTTTGATAACCCATCAGTGGTCGCAAATTTTAACACAAATTATCTCCCAGCCTGATCTTGTAAAAAGTTAAAACAAAACACAAAACCTACGGCTCAGAATTAAAAAAAAAAGAACAAGATTTTAATAGGGAATATACAGTAAGAGAAATCAGGGTTCAAAAAATCAACACTGTAGATATAAAGGAAAGTTAAAAGTATATTTTAATCAGAATATCGCAATTATTTTTTTTAAGAGAATCACAAAGCTAAGCAAAAAATATGTGGATCAGTCGAGGCGGTGCCCGACAGGAACACCCTGTACCTTTTCTCTCGAAAAATATGGAGAAAACCCTATATTTCTACTAAGAGCTTTCCAACTCCATTGAAATTTTTTTTATGAAATTCAATATTTATGCCTTGTACGTTTTAAGTTCCGAAAATTTTTACCGATTGTGATGAAACTGGAAAGTTAAGTTAGTATTTTAAGTATATAGGGTAAGTTTCAAGTAGATATGTTAAGGGGTGTGGGAGAAAACACGGTAAATCGCAATTGCGGGGGTGGGTGATCCCGCATCGATAAAATTTGGATGTGGATTTGTTCATTAGAGCCACATCAGCTTACCAAAATTTGTGATTCGAGGTCACTTGTAACCATGATTAGGTAGAGTCAAATATTGATACAGTTATAGACAAGGGGAGCTGAAATTTTGTGTATTTTTGACTATAACTTTTGCTGTATTTGTCCGATTTTGTTAATATTTGACACACAGATGCGTGGAACCATACCGTATCAACTTCAGATACAAATTATTAATCGGTGTGGCCAAAAACGAAAATGTACTGCTGGGCATCGGGGAAAGATATTAACATGATTCAACAAACTTCATCTTCTGACGAAATATGCGCACCAGCTGGTAAAGTTTGGTGTCTCTAGCTCTTCTAGTCTACGAAATGTAGGCGTTCATAAAGACGGACGGACGTACGGACATGGCGCAATCGCTACCCGAGATTATGATAAGCATTTTGGTATAAAAGGATTGGGGTCTGCCACGCCTTCTTCTGTCCTTTGCATACATTGCGCATATCTAGTATACCCTTTGTACTGTTAAGTACAGGGTATAATAATGAAGTAATTATTTTTAGTAACTTCGAGTTTCTGTAGACAAGTATTTTGCATTTTAATGTAGAATATCAAAAAAGATTTGCTTAGTCATTCAAATCTTTGGTGCGAGTACTTTTACATGTCATTACAGTGCGGTTGGGAAAACAAATTGGTTAAAATGCGGAAAAGATAATTGAAATTGGAAAAGTTTGAGATTCTAATTTAAAATTTTATTTAAAACTTATTGGGATATTTATACAATTACACATTGTTTGTACACGATAAATAGGTATTAGAAAATCCTTAAGCTGCTAAGTACATAAGTTAGAAAGGAGATTTCTCTAACAAATTCTAAAAGATAAGATTAACAATAATTTTTTTTATGTAAAATTCAAATAATATCATCATCGTATGGCCCTTACAACCCGCTCTCGGGTTACGGCCGACCTCAGCAGCTCTCGCCAGGCGCCTCTGCCACTGGAGCCATTGCGATGTACACCGGCCTTCCGCAGTACCCCTTCCATCACGAAATTAAAGAGGTCGCATGATAGAGGATCGCCTTGTCTGAAACGTCGAACAGTATTGAAAGGTTCGGAGAGGTCTGTTCCTACCTTAACAGAGCTGATGGTGCCGCTCAATGTCATTCTGCAAAGACGAATCAGCTTTGCAGGAATACCGAACTCAGACATGGTGGTGTATAGGCGATCCCTTATCGGGCTATCGAACGCAGCTTTGTAATCGATAAAAAGATGATGAGTATCGATCTGTTTTTCGTGGGTTTTTTCCAGGATTTGTCGTAGCGTGAAGATCTGGTCTGTGGTGGACTTACCAGGTCTAAAACCGCACTGATAGGGACCGATCAGTGTGTTGGCATATGGCTTCAGTCTTTCACATAGTACGCTCGACAGGATCTTGTATGAGATGGCAATAAGACTGATTCCCCGGTAGTTGGCGCATATCGTCGGGTCACCCTTCTTCAATATAGGACAAAGGACACTGAGCTTCCAATCGTCGGGCATGCTTTCCGCTAGCCATATTTTGCATAGGAGCCGATGCATGCACCCTATCAGCTCGTCGCCACCAGCCTTAAACAACTCAGCAGGCAGTCCATCAGCACCGGCTGCTTTGTTGTTTTTGAGCCGCATTATTGCAACTCGGGCTTCCTCATGACTAGGCGGTGGGACACACATATTGTCGTTGGTATCAGGTTGTTTTCCCCAATGGCGATATTTGTAGCGTCGTCGCCGGCAAGCAGCTTGGAGAAATGTTCCCTCCATAATCTCAGCGTACACTGCGTATCTGTAACCAGATTCCCATCTGCGTCTCGGCAGTTTGATGCTCCGGACTTGTAACCTTGCGTCAGACGGTTGACTTTTTGATAGAATTTTCGAGCATCATTTCTGCCCCGTAACACCTCGAGATCCTCACGATCGCGCTTTTCCTGCTCTCGTTTCTTCCGTCTAAAAAAAAAAAAAATTTAAATAATATACTTTTTTTTAATAGTGCCACATCGAATGAAATTGTGCCAGAAAAATTTTTCAAAAACAAGATCGCGTAAAAAAAAATTGGGTGTATATTAGGGAGGATCAATTCGTATGGGGCCGATAAAATGTTCTGGGGCTTTAAGCGATTTCGTTTCTTTGTGTCATTTTAAGCAACTTTGTCCAAGAAACTATGGTATTAAAATGAATTTCGAGTCGCCCACTTTGATAAATACTTTGATAGTTTCTTGAGCAAAATTGCTTAGAATGACACTAAAAATCAATATCAGTGAGAACCTTATACCAAAGAAAAAAAATGATCCCCTCTAGTGTATACGTATATTTATTTCCGTTGTCCCAGAGTGTAACATAGTTACAATTAACATTACATTTGTGTCACAAGTTTTTTAATTCAAGATGAACTACATATAAAATAAATATGCTTCCTCATTGCATATTATCTAAAATTTCAGCAAAACAATTTTATCTAGATAAATAAACATACGATTAGATAAAATATCTCAAAAAAAATGCGAAGTGTGCACATGCCTAACATAATACTTTGTTCACAACAGAGATTTAACTTTCCATCATTATTCCAAAGTGGGCGGGCGTGTGGACTGGGCGTGGGTCACGTACAGAAGCCATCTTATTACCCAATCGTATTTTTAAAGTTTACGAACTTATCAAAATCACTTAAGCGCTATATATAAGAGCTATTTCATGTTTTCTTTAAGTTTGCCTAATTGCAGGACTTTGGCAAGTAAGCATTTTCCCAAACTTTCTATGCAAACATACACTACACACACACAGATACTCTTAAGTCTTTGTATTTGTAGTAGTTTTTCACCGTCCGGTTGTTCCCATTTAGTTGGAATTGAACTAGAAAACTATGTTTGCAATGTTGCGACTGCATTTTATTCGTTTACTACTTGGTTATTATCTATGAATGTGTCTGTGTCTTTGTATGTGTGGTGTGTGTGTGTGAGTGTGTGTATGAGTATCCACAAAACATATGTGCAAACATAATACGAGGGCAGGCTAAAAACTAATTGGCCTAGACATAAAAGGGCGACCTCAAACTTTGCTTAATTTCAAAGAATTTAAGAATGCTACATACGTGCCTGATTGACTTTCAAATACCCTGCATCGACACAGTACTCCCCTATCGAATACATTCCTGATGTTGCAAATTGTAATCGCTATTCAGAAAAGCCATTATAAACTGCAATATCAATTTGAGATATTTAAAAGTTCATTTAATAGAATGTGGGTGGTATCCTTAAAAGAAAATCCCGTCAAGAACGAAGACAAATATTTTAGATACAGGTAACCCTCCTACAACGCGTGAAATAGGTTCCGAAAAAATTCCGCGTTAAAAGAAACCATTTTTTTAATAAAAAATTGGATAATTATAAAATTCGATTGATAAGACTTTTTTTATTTAAACAAAAACAAAATAAAATTTGAATTCTACGTAATATATTCAAGTTGAAATGACTTAAATGAATAAATTAAAGCAAAAATAGAACCTACTCCTTCGCATCATCACAGTATGATTTGTCTCGAAAGTTTTGTTCGTACTAGTTCAAAATCTGAGCTTGATCCACTATCAGATTCGGGCATTCTTTTATCGATTATTGGTTTAAAAAATCTTCTAATGAAGTTTGTTTACTCTTATTTCGTAAATCTTTGTAAATTTCTTGATAGGGAGTTAGGCTGTTTTGAAGATTTCGTTTAAATATTTCTCTATCCCTTAATCGTTCTCAAAAATGTATTCTCCCAACTGCATTGCCATATTTAAAACTTTCTCGATACTTTTTAGTGAAAAGTTATTATTTTCTACATCGGAAAGACTAGATTTACTAGCTACAAATTGATAGTTGTCTTCATCGATTGACGATTGTCCTATTTCCTTTAAATAATTAAATATTTTAAGTGCTTTATGCTTAATAACATTTCCATCTAAAGGCAATCGTGTTTTCTTCATATCTTCTATCCACACCGCAAGCGATTGTTCCATTTTCTCCATTATCTTTGGTCCAGGACCAGCAGTTATTTTCACGACTGCAGAGGATCCAGATGCTACCGAACTTCTAATTTTTCCTTCGTTTTTTTATAGTTTTTATTGTTGACTCATTTAAGTTAAATATCTAGCAATATCAATTAACCTCTCTTGATTTTGAAGTCGGTCTAAAATTTGTATTTTTATATTAATGGATAAAAGTTTAACATGCAAACCAGCAACAAAAATTCATTGTGAGAATTGCGCAGCTCGTAAAAATCGCGTTGTAGGAGTAGCGTTGTAAGAAAATTTCCGCATTTTGGGAACCGCGTTGTAGGAGAGTTACCTGTATAACCTAATATTTAACGATTTAGAATATGTATTCATTAAATCTAATCTAAATCTTATAATTTTTGTGATCCTACAGATATACAGAAATGGCTTCATTAACTCTGGATTGCTCTTGTAACATGTTCAGAATAAGTTTGTCCACTTATCTATGGAAATTATGCCTTTGGCATCCCTGTAGATGTCTTTGCTATGTTCACACAAGCTTCAAAAACGTTCCTAAACGGCAGACAGCTTTCTTATATAAAATTTACAATGGGTTTTGCCCTCATCTGCGGCTATATCAATTCTGATTTTCTATGCGAAACATTTCGTAGATTTCTTTCTGAAAGCAGTTTCTCATTAAGAATTGTATTTTTTGCAACGTTCAAATTGTTGTCGATCTTCTATCATCTTCAATTTAAACTAATCTAGGACTTAAAATTTTTCTATTAAAAGCAAAAGTAAACTGCACCAAAGTTATTCTCGATCAGCTTCCACTAAAACTCTATGCTGTGTGACTAGGCCAATTACTTTTCGGCCTGCCCTCGTTTGTAACTATAAATGCAGGCAGGCATCATACTTATATGCTCTTATGTTTATATGCATGTAATACGCATACGTATGTACTATATACATATATAGGGCATTTATTTATTAACATAAAAAACCAGTGAACCATGGCCATACTCAGCCGAAACCGAGTTCAGCTTTGGGCCCCAGTCTGCACATTGTTCCAAATTTCGTTTGC
The DNA here is from genome assembly GCA_037043745.1 of Chymomyza amoena. Classification (NCBI taxonomy): domain Eukaryota; kingdom Metazoa; phylum Arthropoda; class Insecta; order Diptera; family Drosophilidae; genus Chymomyza; species Chymomyza amoena. The sequence goes on along the minus strand of JBAMAX010003541.1, from coordinate 69,359 downwards.
CTTCAACATCGTTGGATCACCATGGGGCATGTATTGCTTCATCCACTGATTTTTTGCTAATTTATTTGGAATACATATTCTGTGCATACGATTTTACTTTCATTCCGAAATGCGGCTTCAAAATTTGTTGTTGACAATATTTGCATTCAAGCCAACCTCAGAGTTCAATTCTTTTTTTTTTTTGTGGTTGATTATTTAAGCCAACGCCAACAACAAAAGCAATTGTTGAACAATAAGAGAACATCAAAACCTTTTCAATTACCAAAATAGCGCACCACTTGGCTTTGCCTCTTTTTATGCTAAATAGGCTCAATAGGAAAAAATAAATAAAACAAAGAAGAGGAGACCGGTATGAACAACCCATAGAAAGCCAGAAAGACGGCTAGACAGACGTTGTAGATATTATATGGTGAGCCCATTTTTATGGCACAATTCCAGGCGTTAGAGTTTTGTGTTGAAAATTCAAAATTGGGAGTGTCATTCGTTAGGAGAATAGTAGAGTCAGTCGTCCGTTGGTTTAATTCATGTGACTGCGCCGCCGTCGCTTTGCATATAAAATTTTAGTGCATTTCGGACGGAGCTGCCCAGTCCAGACTCCTCTCGTGCTCATGCCCAGTGCTGGGTCCGAGCAAGGCGTGTAACGCCCATAAAGTGAATTAATTTTTGTATATATCTTATGTCAGCTTTGGATGAATGCGGATTATGCGCCAATGACTGCGTAATCGCCTTTTCAGTAAATTTTAAATTTCAACTCAATTATGTCCCCCTCTCTTCGTGTACTCGATACTTGGTGTTATAATTGAATATAAGTATATTAAAATTTTGCTTAAAGGATTATGTTATCGTAATATTTGAGGTCTTAAATGGAAAATCTTTACATATTTATAACATAGTCGTAATTTCATAATTAACCCATCTTCGCGAAAAAAAAACAATTTTTTGTTGAATGAAATCATGTTGCGTATTGCGTACAATTGGAAAAGTATCGGATGACTAAAGCATAGCTAAAAAATGTTACTTATGAGGTATTTAAGAAAAAATAAAACCTATTTTAAGTCGAAAAGAAAAAATGTATACTCAGTAATTTTTAGTTTACAGTTCAAAATTTTCCAAAATTAGGTGTGTCGTCAGACAAGGTAGAAGGTAGCCCAAATCTTAAAAACCAAAAAAAAATTATTTTACCGATACCTCACACAACACCATACTATTCCACGTACGTAAGGGATCAAATAAAAATCGTATATACGAGGGTGGATTGATAAGTTTCCGGCCTGACCAAGAGATGGCGCCACTAGGCCTACCTTGAGGTGGCGTTCTATAGTACCATCCTTAGATAGCTTGAAGCTATAGTTTCAGCCCGATCGCCATGTTAGTTTAGATTTGAGAGCACACTGAACAAGACGCCTCTCTGGACTCGGGTCCACCACTACACTCCTGAAACCAAAGAACAGTCTAAACAGTGAATTGGACCAGGGGATCCAACTCCAAAGAAGGCAAAAACAATTTTTTCAGCGAACAAGGTTATGGCTACTGCTTTTTGGGATGCAAGAGGTATTACATACATTGATTACCTTGAAAAGGGTAAAACTATCACTGGTCAATACTACGCAGACTTATTGCAACGTTTGAGCCACGAAGTGAAAATTAAACGACCTCATCTGGCGAAGAAAAGAATCTTGTTTCATCACGATTACGCACCAGCGCATAAGTCAATCGTTGCGATGGCTAAAATCAACGATCTGAAGTTTGAATTGATGCCGCATCCTCCCTACTCTCCAGACCTAGCCCCGAGTGACTATTACTGTTTCCTAACCTCAAAAAATGGCTTGGCGGTAAGAGATTTGCGGACAATGGAGAAGTAACCGAAGCTGTAAATGGGTATTTTGAGGAGCTTGACGAATCAGTCTATGGAGATGGTATTACTAGACTAGAACACCGCTATGAGAAATGTATCAGCCTTGGAGGAGATTATGTTGAGAAATAAAAAAAAAATCTTAAAAACGTTGTTTTTCTTGGTCAGGGTGGAAACTTATCAATCCACCCTCGTAAGTCAATTAAAATTTTTAACTCATATTGGAGTTTCGAATACTATAATACTCGATTTAAACATGTTTAAGATGGAATTACGTCTGCAAAGTTGCCAATAATTTTAAAATAATATTCGTAGAAGCCAACTTAAGGGAATAATTCCAATCATATATATCTCATTAAAAATTAGCTTCAGAAAAGGAACAATTCTGTCCGAAATGATAGTCTTAATTATATAATCGGTATCATCTAACTCAACAAAAATAAGAGTGATTTATATAACCTCAGTGCTTTTCATATTAAAATCTTAGGTTATATTAGTCTGTTAAAAAATAAAAAATAAAGCAAAAGTTCTAAAAATTCATTTTTCTAGAACACTAGTTAACACGAAAAATTAACCTTCGAAAAAAGTATTTTTGTTGGAAATTTTAGTTCCATAGCATCTACAGTTTTTACTCGATTTTAATGATCTTAGACTCGAAATGTCAGTAAAAGATTTCACTTTCAGCTTAAAGCTTAACATCATTTTTGAAAATTAAACTTTATTTCGATTCTATTAATTTTTTTAATCGAAAATAGAAGATTCATTAACTAAGAATATCTGGGTGTACCAGAAAATAATTTCTTCTTTACAATGTCACATCTTGGTGCCTCACACATGATTCGTAAAATTTCATTTTAAAATACTTAACAAAATATTTTAAGATTTGATTAAATTCATCAATAAAACCTATTTTATTCAAAGAAATTGTTACTTATTTGGAAAGGATATTCAATTTCTGACTTACCTGAATCTTTAAGCTTTGATAAATCTAAAATTTTATTTCATGGTTTTAATTTTTATATTATGAATATTTATGACAATCTTTTTTAAATATGCCATTCCCCGTCAATGTGCAAACTCTCTTTTCTAAGGAGTTTCCACCTAGTTGTGGTACTAAATAATAATAATTCGGAGTACTTATTTTACCATATTATTTATTTTATTTTCAAAAATTAAATCTAGTATTTAATACTAAACTTAATACTAATTTAACGAACTTTTTTGATGTTCGATGAAAGTTAAAAAATTGCTTGCTTTATTTTAACTAAATTACATAAATAAGTGGTGTGCACTTTTTTCGCCTAGTGTGGCAACGTACACGGCGTGTTTGTGGTAAATGTGAATGTCAATAATTAAATTCACATTTTATAAACCAAAAAAAATAAAAGGGTAAAAAGTATTTTAATATTAACAATGGCTAAGAATCCCACAATAGGCGGCATTTTGAAAATAATTATGATATCTAACGAATTTTGTCATTCACAACGCTGACGAAATTTCTTGACACGTAGGGTTGTCATACAAATTCATTTATTAGGCGGAAGTATTGTTCAAATTTCAATCATATTTATTTTATTGCAAAATATGCTGATAAATTTTCGATTAATGTAATAAAGAATACAATAATTTTTGGAAAGTGGCAACTTTTCCTTTTAGTTTGTGATAGCTACGTTTTTTCTAAAGATTTGTTTACTGCCGGCAAAATCTTTTAAGATTTCTGTGGCACCACAATACATATTTTTTGCTATTTCTACTTACTTATTATAACAATTTCTTTTCGAACTTATAGGCTATTGCTCTTTTTCTTGTCGTTAATTTATATTTTTTTCGTGTTGGTTAAATATACCATATTCTTTTGTAATTCCTTACATAGTTTCACCTTTGAAAGTATGGTCGTACTTAGGGCATGTGTCGTATCTCCAATGGCCCAAAACTGTCATTGTTCAATATAGACTTACATTGATTCATTGGAGCAAAATATTGACAACAAACAACAACATGGAAAACCGCGTCATGAAACTCAACACCCAGCAATCACTTGCAAAAAATGTTGACATCAATGAATGTCCGGCGTTTATTCAGTCGTTGGTCAGTCCAGTTCCATACCAGAGCATGTCCATAGCTCAGGTTATGCCATGCATTGTGCTCGGGTAAAGTAGTTCCAGTTCCAGGCATAGCCACATCAACAGCAATTTACGCTTAAATTATTTACAAAATAAAAACAAAAGCCAGCTACAAAAACACAACAACACATGCAACAAAAAAGACAATGACAAAACTGTTCATTCTTTGTTTATATACTGTGTGTTGTGTACATATATGTATATATGCATACATATATACATGCAAGTGTGTGTATGTACATTGTTTACAAATAAATTAAAATTCTTTGATAATAAAAGAGTAAAGCAACATTAACAACAGAAACTGGGCAATGTCGCATGTTATATATAATATTTACACTGAAAAAAATAAATGATTGATTTTTGTTGGAAATAGGGAATTCCCTTGGAGCTTAAATTATATTCGTTTTATTCATGATTATTTGCAAAGTTTACTCCTATCAATTGTTTCTTTTTTTTTTTTTACCTTGTACCACTAACCAAAATTAAAATTTGAATTTCTACAAAAATTTCATTATATGAATTACTTTTGTTTGGTGGGACTTCGCATATGATTCGGGCTAACCAACTAAAGCTGACAATCTTTATCAAACATTATTTAATGTTACGAATAAAGTTGTAAATTGACAGATTATCGCTCTTCATTACTTACTGTTTTGTGTATGAAAATTATAAGCAATTAGGTACGACTGGAGATATGCCAAGATCAGGGCACATGAATTTCCCATATGGTTTGCTTTAGATTGTTCTTCTGTTCCCATATGTAATTTTCTATAAACTGAAAGTCTTTTAATTTGAAGTTTATTTTTAGAGTCATGCTGGCTGTTATAAAATCAGATAAGAATAACATTTTAGAAAATATATTATTTTTATAAGCCTTGTTGGACCCAAACAACTAAATATCTTTATCCAATTTATGGTAAACAAATGTAAACATAGCATAAGAACTGCAAACTCAGCATCACTGTTAATATTAACTTAACATTAATTAGCACTAAACTAAAACATAAATGTTAATTTACATCAACGATGTTATCGAACATGTTAATATATCGCTCTTCATTACTTACTGTTTTGTGTATGAAAATTATAAGCAATTAGGTACGACTGGAGATATGCCAAGATCAGGGCACATGAATTTCCCATATGGTTTGCTTTAGATTGTTCTTCTGTTCCCATATGTAATTTTCTATAAACTGAAAGTCTTTTAATTTGAAGTTTATTTTTAGAGTCATGCTGGCTGTTATAAAATCAGATAAGAATAACATTTTAGAAAATATATTATTTTTATAAGCCTTGTTGGACCCAAACAACTAAATATCTTTATCCAATTTATGGTAAACAAATGTAAACATAGCATAAGAACTGCAAACTCAGCATCACTGTTAATATTAACTTAACATTAATTAGCACTAAACTAAAACATAAATGTTAGTTTACATCAACGATGTTATCGAACATGTTAATATAGAATAATCAAATGTTAGCAAGGTAAGCTTATAAAAGCTCAATGTAAGCCGGCATTAAACCCACTTTCAATTGTACTTAAAAAAAAATTACAAATAAAATACCTGGAAATAATGATTATTAAGGATCGATTGTGCCCGAACTTCTACTCCTTTGGCGCAAGCAGGAAACAACCCTTTTAAATCATTTGCAAAGCAAATTTCCCACCTACATTTTTTAAGCTATTTTTGTTTAATTTTTCAAATAGCTTGGACTAAAAAAACCAGCTAATTTTCTGACTGAAATTACATGTTTGGTGCTTTTTTTTCTCAGTGTATTCACACATATGAATATCATTCTTTTTGTAGCTACTGTTGATCTATTGGGAACGTATGGAGACATCCGTTGCTATGGCAACAACTACCGCCAATGCCGCTCTAGGCGCTTAAGCATTGTTATGTCATCATTACCAGCGTTACCAGCAATGACAACGCCAACAACAACAACAACCAGCAGTATGCAACACTGTGGCAATGTGTGCCAAAGCTCAGCAATGCAGCGGCAATGCGGCGCTTTTGTGGTCGTTTTCAGCTGGCCATAGACCAGCTACAGGGGCGGATTTAAAGGGACAGGGGGGAACTAGGGTTTCGCACCTTCCTCGAAGTATTCAAATTTTTAGCAAATTATTAACATTTTAAATTTGTAACACACTAGCCAAATTAGGGGTTTTCTCTTCATTTTTTTGTATTTGGATCCGCTCCTGAGCTAGACAAAGCAAACCCTTGCACTAATTCCACAGTTATTTCTTTGTTGTTGTTGTTTTTTTGAATAGACCTACATGGATCGTTGCTCATTGGTCACCTTACGCTAATCTGTGTATGACCATTAAACGGCCTTGTGCTACACATTAAGTTGGTCGTCGCGAGTAACCCTTAAACCCCAACAACCTGCCCTTTAACCACTTTTTTTTTTGCTAATAGTGCATATTATGTGTGCAAATGTCGTTGCCCTTAGTTAAGAGCGTTCTGTGAAAAGCTTTTAGAAGTTGAACTTGGTCAGTTTTGATTTTTTTTTTAAGGTTAAGTAGAGCAAAATAAAGCCTACTTTGAGGATCTCAACCGTAATGAAATCGTTCTTGATTTGAGATTTTTTTTCTATAAATAATAATAATTCCCTATTTGACCCCTTGGACGAGAGCATAGGGGATCTCTATTAATAACTGTTCGAACAGAACAGGGACCTACAGTCTATAGCCGTATCCGAACGGCGATGTCTATAAATACTTTTTAAAACTAAAGAATTGGCTCAAAACATATAAATTCATTTGAAAAAAAAAAACATTAATTTCTGGCTATATTTCATTGAAATTCAATAGACCGATACTTTGAAAACGTTTCCATTTTCAAACATTTTCTAACAAATTTAAAAATGCTATGGTTGAGCAAACTTTTAAATACAGGCGTTAATGTTTTTGCTATTTTTTCAAATAGCGAACGTGAAAGTCGGGCGCGGTCGACTTTGAGAAACATTATACCATTACATTACTATGTGTGACATGTGTAAGTGATAACTATTACATAAACACAGGGCTACAAATAAATAAAAACACAAAAAAAATGTAATGCAGTCACAACAAAATAACACCCTGTACCTTTTCGTTTAAAAAAAAATTTTATTATTTTCCTGCACCTTTTAAGATCTTTTCATTCGGAACTTTTTTTGTTGTTGCAAAACGATATTTATACCTATAAGTAACGTAAATTTGTATCGATTTTGATAAAAATCCAAAGTTATTATCAAATTTGGATGTTGTCTGGTTTATTAGAGCCACATGAATCAGTTTATCAAAATTCCTTCCTTACTTAGCTTCTTACCTTATAATGTGTTGGTAATTTTTTTTAATCTATAAAACCACAAATACCAATTTTCCGAAATATAACGAAATTTCAGGAGACTAAAAAAATAATGGCCATTTTAATGAAACTAAAATATTTTGTTCCTTGCTCCATTTCATTAGACACGTATTTTTTAGCAGAAAAAAATTTTTTTCTCGGACTCTTCGCCATTTTGTTTTAGAGATAAATGTCGATATTTTACGTCTTTTTTATTTAAATGTGCATAACTTTGTCAAAAGTGGATGGATTTAGATGGTTAAACATGAAATGACCGGAATGAGTGACGCTTTGCAACTATTGTTTTAGCAAAATTGAAAAAAAAAAAAATATTTTCCAAAAAACAAAATTCTAAATTTTTTCAAAATCAAATATCTCAAATGGTGTATTTTTTTAATTTTTTCATAGTAAAGTGGACACTTTGAACTAACAAATAGTAATATTTCCCTTAGCGAAAACGCTCTGTTTAAAAGTAATGACTTTTTTTTTTTTTTTTTTTTTTTTTAAATCGGTCTTTAATTTTTTTTTCAAAAACAAATATCTCAAAAAGTATTTTTTTTTAAATTTTATCATAGTAAAGTAGACCGTTTGGACAAACACATATTAAAATTTCCCTGGACCCAAACGCTTACTTTAAAAGTTATGATTTTTCTTAAAAAAATAGTTTTTTTTATTTTACAAAAAAAAAAATCAATTTTTTTCAAAAACAAATATCTCAAAAAGTTTATTTTTTATTTATTTTTTTAAATTTTTTTATAGCAAAGTAGACTGTTTGGACTAACATAGGACCGATCGGCCGATATAAAAAAAATTTACAAAATTCGCTATAATTAATTTTTTAACTAAGATATCGTAACCAGATTTGGCATTTATAAGTTTTTTAGAGTGCCCAAGAATTGCACCAAATTTGAACAAAATCGGTTGACTATATCATATAGCTCTCATAGAAACGATCTTCCAAAAAAATCGATTTTTGAACAAAATTTGTTGTTTCGTTTGTTTGTGAAGATGTTGGAATTAAATTTGGCTCTTGTAAGTTTTTTATAGGTCTTAAGCATTGTACCAAATTTTATCAAAATCGGAAGACTATATCATATAGCTCCCATCAGGAGCGGATCCAGGATTTTGGTAAGGGGGGTCCAGAGAAATCTGTCCAGAGAAATCCATCTTTTATAACATAAAATAAAAAATATTTTTATTAGGGTTTTCTGATCCCGAAGGGGGGTCCGAACCCGAAAACCCCCCGTGGATCCGCCACTGGCTCCCATAAAATCAGTCCAAAAAAACTTTTTTTATACAAAATTCGTTGTTTCGTTTGTTTGTAAAGATATTTGAACTAAATTCGGCATGAAGATCTTTTTTAAGGTATTAAAGCACTGTGTCAAATTTGATCGAAATCGGTTGATTATTATCGGTCAAAAAAATGTTTTGCTTAAAAATTCTTCTGTTTTTAGTTTTTTATGAAGGAACCGGATTTTATTGCAAGCTAGTGGTACGGGGTATCCCAAAGTCGTCCGCGCCCGACTTTACGTACGCCATTTGATCTGACATCAATAATAAATCATTTGGTACTCATTTTACATTTGGTATTCTTCCACTAAGAAACTAAATTAAACCTGTTTAAAAAAAACAAATCCTAAAGTTTCGTTACATTGCTTTAAAGTTTGAAACCGTTTTGAAGTACATGCTATATATAAGTACATATCTATATATTCATTATACCCATCCAAGTCCTGTTGTTAGTTGGGCCTTGTTATGTGTGCCGCAGCTGCGTTTAGCTGGAGCACTGACATATCAATTCTTACTTTATAAATATTATATAAGCCATTTACGATATATATGTACATGCAATTACCGTTGCAACGACGTTGTCTTTGTGTCATAAGAGCTAACGCTATATAACTATACATACCATATATATAACTATATCTATATCTATCTGGTAAATGGGTTTATCAACCTCGTGCCGCGCTGTAATATAAACTTGCTAAACTCTCCTCTCTTGTGTTGTTTACGCGTGTGTGTGTGTGTGTGTGTGTGTGTGAGTTTTGAAATTGTTTCCATAGGAGTTGTAGTTGTTGTTGTTTTTGTTGGCATCGTGGTTATCAGTTAGTGGAATCGCGGCATAATCAATCGATTAGCCAACTGATAGGGTTGGAGCTTTTTTTAATGTAAATAAAAGTACATAAGCTCACATGGTTGTGTAAATAAGATAAGTTTTGTGTGCAGATGTGCAATTTTTTTTCATATTTTGCTTATCATATTGCAATTAAATTGATGCACGAGTAATTCCTAAGGGATTATTCATAATTTTTATAAATGTCAATTTATATGCGTACAAAAGTAATGTTGATATATATCAAATTAATGAGACACAACAAAAACATGGCTAGTTAGGGGAACAGAAGTGTTTATATAGTAACTATTTGTGCAGCCAAAACCCGAGCTGGTCCCTCTCTGTTCCGTGTAATCAAACACACTCAAATGCTTGCCTAGTGAAGAGACGGGAAACTTTCGAAATTTTTCCAAATGTGTCTGAAATTGGTCAAGAGTTGTTCGAAGTTGAACTAAGAATGCCGAAAATAAATGCCCAGCAAGTCGGCCGATAAAATCCAAATCATTGGTTGTATCGACTCTGTAATAAGAAATTTAACTGAAAGATTCATACTCAACAAAGATGTTGTTTCAAGTTTCCAAGTACTTCTCTAGGAGTTACAACTATCGCAAAAGTCGATGAAATTAAAAAGATGAAATGTCACTATCCTTTTTTAAAGCGAAGTATTGATTCTGAATAAGTAAAATTACTGAGTTTTGTGATAGAACGTACTATTCACAGTTTTCGATACCCTTCCATTGACTACGACTAGTTTAAAATGATCGTTTTCGACCCTGAAGCAAATAAAAACTTTACCTTAAAGTGTATTGTCCCACGTTTAAGTGCATTTATGATTTCAATCCACTGGGATATTGCTATTGAAAAAAAATCCAAGTAGGATACAACTTTAACAAGTGTCGGCTACCGTAGGTTAGGGCGGCAGCTGGCTTAAAAAGTCAGGCCATTGGGAAACCGTAAGGATCTCTTTTTAAACCCTTCTCCAGAGAAAGACAAGCTGAAAGTTATGAAGGAAATACTTTAGCTTTTTCCTACATCTATGTTACTATACGTCTTACAGGAACAGAAGAAGTGCTCTATAGATTGAACCGCTTCCTCATCTTTGCAGCTTCTGCAAAAGTGATGGCTCGGAACGTTGTTCAGCCTTATGGAGCGTTTTAGGTCGATTTTAGGCCATATTTATCGACTGACAAATTGTCAGTGAAAATACAATGGGTTGTATTGTTTGTAGTTTATCCGAGTATAGTCCTTATTCGATAGGAGGGTAGCCAATTTATCTGCTATTATCGGTTACTGTAAAGACGTGAATATTTTTTGTCAAAAATAAAATCTGTTTTATCATAAAAATAATTTCTTATCGAACAACAAAATTGTACATTTTCACTTAATAATCTGACCTATCAATATCCGATATTCTTCGAACGACTTCAAAATTACCAATTAGTGAAAAGCTGAAAATCGACCATCGGCATACACATTTGACCTTTTTAAACTAGTTAATAGTTAGTTCTCGATAAAAAAGACACCTAGTAAAAACTTTGCAAAAACGCACAGTTACTCGGGATAATATTTTCAGTGCAGGACAGTCAGTAGATGCTTTATAGAAATCAATTCATGGCAGAATATCGTCTGATGAAATTTACTGATGCAGTTTTTCGGCGGCAAGAGCCTTAATTTATCCATTAACCAATATGATATGGTGGTCATTAGACTGTTATCATAGTCCGATACCGATGTTTGATTTAATTCAGCTTGTTCAACAGCCAGAGAGTTTGCGAGATGTTGCAGTATCGTTAAGCCTAGGTTATTTGGTGGTATCTTTTAGATGCCTTCATCTTTTTGTCGCCAATACGAAAGTAGGAATGTGTAAATCACAGCTATATGGTGGGATAGAAATCATAACTCAAACAGTCCCAAATAATTGCAATCGTGTCTATTAAAAGTGAAGAGAAAAATGCATTCCATTAGTGTGCCCAGTGGGGGCAAATCAAAAGCACATCAACAGCTTAACATGTGCCCCCGATCCATTCAGTTTAATTGATAAACTTGCACCGGGTCAAAGTGGTCAAGCAGATGATATGCGGGCCTAAGGCTTGGGGGAGGCACAAAAATATCACTAAGGAAAACCGTTCACTTTGACGTATTGTGTGAAAAGTGTAAAAGATATTTCATCTACTGGGATCAGTTTAGACATGGCCTTAAGCCAAATGTGCAAAAGAGATTTTGAAATTCATATTTTTTTTTTTTTTTCCAGACACATACCCAAGGCCAAAGCAACAGCAATCGCAGATACGCCCGAATTGAAGCGCATTGCTGAGAATACAAAAATCCAATCGAATGTGAAATACCATGCAGACTTTGAGAAGGCCAAAGGCAAATTTACACAGGTCAGTTGCGGTTTGAACTCGCTGGAGCTCAGCTCTACAAGCTGGAAGTGTAGAGGTGGGCTTACAGCCCAGTCGGCCATATTGCAATATTAATTCCATAACATTTCTCTGCTGTAATTGACACACTGACTGACAGGTTGCGGATGACCCGGAAACGTTGCGCATTAAGCAAAATACTAAGCACATATCCAATGTGGCATATCATGGCGATCTGGAAAAGAAGGCGGCCATGGAGAAGCAGCGTGGCTCCGCTGAGGTCTCCGACAGCAGCAGTGAGTATCCCACACTTATTCCTATCCATAAATTTCTTTCCCATTTGTATCTTTTTGACTAACCATTGCTGCGCTGCTCTCTTACTGATTAAGAGCGTCGATTCAGTGTTGATTGTAGCTTGATTGTAGGAATTCATGGGTGGATGCGTCTTAAAGGTAGGGAGCTAGTATATTCATGGCTTTCTATGACGCAAAACACCCAATTGTAGCTTAATTGTTTGTCTCTAATTGGCTTAAAATTCAACATTACCATAACATGCACCTCACAACACTGTATAGTAGTATTATTTCTATTTCTATTGATTTAGTTAATCAATTGTGTTTGTTTAAATTGTGCGTATTTCGCAGTGGAGTGTAAATAATAGTAAATTATATTCATGTTATATTGTTTTAAAGAACAAATGTGACTAACCCAGTAGTTAAATACAATACAATTATATTATATGATGCACACATAGTATTGATTACACACACAGTGGTTGACAACTTATTTGTTTAGATATAAATTTTACTAGTACGCTGTATGTATATAGAAAATCACAAATTTATAAAAGGAAAGAAAATTATTGATGTAAGTGTAAATTAAGATCAGACTTTAGTTTAGTGTTTACAAAGATTAAGATTTCTGCGAGTTTTGCTAATTTTGATACCAGCACCAAGGATTATGTACTAAAAAATGAGAGCCGCTCAGAGATCAACATGAGATTTGATAATCTTAAACTCTTTATGGAGTAGACTTCTTTTGAAAATGTTCTTTAATTAGTTCTAAACGTTTTAATTGTGGAAAAAAGTGTACGTAGGGATTATAATACTCTTTATCGAAGGTACAAAAGTATAACAAGTTTTTGATATGTATATAACGACTGAAAGAAAGCAACACCGACTCGAAAATATATATTCTTGATCAAAGTGAACAAAAGCTACATCTGGGTGTACTTAAGAACAAGAGTATATCAGGGACTATAGGAGCTGCATAGAAAAAAGAGAGAGCTTATAATCAGGCAGATGAGGTTTGTCGATCCAAGTCGATAGCTTGTAGCGGGTCCCCGCAAGAGAGCTTCGGCGTTTACACCCACTCTATAGAAGTTATAACCCCAACAAACTGCAAGAGCAATATATAGTAAACTGTTGTGGGAACTTCAAAAAGTGCAGGGTATGTTGTTAATTGGAATGGATCCCTGGTATATTTATATTTATACCCTGTACCGTATGGTACAAAGGGTATATTAAGTTTGTGCAAGCCGAAAATGTATGTAACATATAGAAGGAGACGTCGGAGACACCCCAAAGTTACCTAAAATATGATAAGGGTGAATAGAGTAGTCGATATACCCATGTCCGTCTGTCCATTTGAACGCCTAGATCTCGGAGATGGTAAGAGCTAGAGTAAATAAACTTTCACATTAGATCCCATATTATTCCATAGAAGACAAGCTTATTTGATTTTTTTGATATAGGGGATAAATTATATAGCTCCCATATGGGTGTTTGAGACGACCCCGACAAAAAAAAGTTTTAGATGGATAATTCGTTTGTTCATGAAGATATCGTAGCAAAATTTGGTAATCAAAGGTTTTTTTTAAGTTCCCAAGCACTGCACCAAATTTGTTCAAAATCGGTTGACTTATCATATAGTTCCCATAGGACCGATCGGCCAAAATACCATTTTTAAAGCAAAATTCGCTATATTTCGTTTTTTAATAAAGATATCGTAAAGATTTGGCGTTTGAAAATTTTTTAGAGCACTTAAGCCATGTGCCAAATTTGCACAAAATCGGTTGACTATATTATATTGCTCCCATTCAGCCGATCTTTCAAAAAATCGGTTTTTGAACAAAATTTGTTGTTTCGATTGTTTGTTAAAATATTGAGGTCAAATTTGGTATTCGTAAGTTCTTTATGGTTCCTTAGCACTGTACTAAATTTGATCAAAATCGGTTGACTATATCATATAGCTCCCATAGGACCAATCGGTCCAAAAAACGTTTTTTATACAAAATTCGTTGTTTCGTTTGTTTGTAAAGATATTTGAACTAAATTCGCCATTCAAATTTTTTTTTAAGGTATTAAAGCACTGTGTCAAATTTGACCGAAATCGGTTGACTGTATCATATAGCTCCCATAGAAACGATCGGCACAACAAAATTTTTGCTTAAAAATTCTTCTGTTTTTGGTTTTTTTGTGAAGGAACCGGATTTTATTGCAAGCTAGTGGTACAGGGTATCCCTTAGTCGTCCGCGACCGACTTTACTTATAATATTGGTAATAGCCAGGGGGACAGTATATTTAACTTATTCAAATAAGCTGTAAACCACTGTAAACTAAACTAAACTAAAGCATCATTATTTACATCTGTTGCACATTGTCATTAATATTGATTATTATTTATTTTTAATTCTTGTGCGGATTTAATTTTCATTATGCATCAATTTTATGCGTCATCACACCAACAACAACAACAACAACCATCACAACAACAACACCAATGCATAATGAACATAATTTGTGTGTTTATTGAACTGTAACACGCACGCACACAAACATACACACGCATACACTCACCAATAAACAACAACAATTGCATTTGATTATTCTAACAAACACTATTAACAACAACAACAACGCCTGTGTGTGTGTGGGATCTAATTAAAAACATAATATATAAACAACAAAAATTAACAACAACCATTTCAAAGATGAATCGGAATATTTCTCTGAGCAATTGGCAGCTGAACAATTTTCGCAATATGCACCCACAGCCTCACCAATACCAGCAGCAGTGACAATGCACTATCAACAACAACAACAGCAGCTGCAGCAGCAACAGCAACAAAAACAACAGCAAATATCGCCAACGCTGCCAAATCACATACAACATCAACACTATCTGCAACAGCAACAACAAACACTGCCACCGCCACCCATACAACACCAACAATACAATACAGCTGCAATAACGCCAACATATCAGCACCACCACCAACAACAACAACCACAAATGATAACCACAACAACAACTACAGCACAACAGCAACTGAATCACAACAACAGCCACAGGCAACAACTGCAGCAGCAGCAACAGCCGCAACAACAACAGTCGCTGCATGATCCGTACGCACACTATCAACAACCGCAGGCACTACGCCAACAACATCAGCAACAGCTGCAACAGCAACAACAACAACAGCAGCAGCTACAGCAGCAGCAACAACAACAACATAATATTAAACAAACATCACATCTGTATCCCACAGCACAATCCCAGCAACAACAACTGCAGCATCAACAACTCCAGCAACAACTCCAGCAGCAGCAGCAACAACAACAACAACAGCAGCAACAGCAACAATCTTCGGCCACAACCAACAACTATAATCAATTACGTTCGTCCATATTGCAAAACTCTCATCATCCCAGTGGTAATGCCGTAGATCAATATGATCATGGGCGCAATGCTTCTGCCACATTGATGCCACCGCCGCCGTCGCAGCAGCAACAACCACATCAGCAACACGTGGCCAACAACAATATCAATAGCCACAACAATAATGTTGCCTTATCCTACGCACAGGTACAGCCACAGCAGCAGCAGCAACAACAACAGCAGCAGCAGGCGTCACAGCAAATTCCAGCGCAGACACGCTCCTCCAACCACTCCATGCAATCGTGGAACAATGCACCCAGCGTCAACTCAATAATTCACAAGCCGAGCTCAAACACTGTACAGCAGCTATATGCCTCTACTAACTATGTCACACAAACACCTTCCGAGGGCTCGGTCGGAGCAGCCAAGGTGCATGCAACAAATGGCAGCGCCAATGGTGGCTTCCATGGCCCAAACAATGCCGCCAATAATATTGGAAAAATTGCCGACTACGATCCATTGACCGATGGACCACGTGCCATGCCCAGCACTGGGCGTTCCAGCACAACGTTGGTCTATAGCTCAGATCAGCGTGGTGCGGGTGGTGGTAAGTAGCAAACACAGCTAGTCGCTAAATTTGTATTCCATAGATAGCGTTTGGCTTGATGTGCACAAATCTCATGTTGCCATGCAAACTGTGTTCATGTCCAAAAATGTATTTTGTGTATAAAGTGTATATGCTAGTCGGAAGTTATCCAAGAGCAAGCTAATCTAAACTCTTTCTGTCCACAGGCAACAGCGTTTATCCCAAGCGTATTGGCTCCGTTTCGGACATTGATCCAGCCAATGGCATATATGGTTCATTGAGCAGCGAACAGGCAAGTGCTGCCTCACAGCAAAAGCAACAACAATACTATCAACAAGTGCAGTTAATGCAGCAGGAGCAAGTGCGGCACCAAAACATGGCCAAGGTGAGAAGTAGTTTCAATGTAAAAATGTTAGGGTCATAAAATGAAAACGAAATCTTTGAAGTCATTGTAAATGCAAGTCAGAACTCTAGCTATAGGCTGGTCCGATGAGAGGAAGGGGGGAAGGGAGGATTGCATGGGGCCCGGAGCTTTCTCATACAGTCGTGATTCAAACTAAAGGCGTAAAAGAGAAACCGCTACATTTCTCCCAGTCTGAGAACTGAAGCTCATTTTAGGCCTTTTGGCATGTATAGAGAAACCTAGAACAATGTTCCATATTGAATAACTTCCCTGGCTAACCATTTTATCACTCACCCCTGGGCGGAGCATGGGGATCTCTATTAATAACTGTTCTAAGAGAACAAGGGCTTACAGTATATAGCCGCATACGAACGGCGGTGTCTTGAATAAATGGGAAATTTCTTGGGCAAATAGCGTCTTTGAGCTAGCGAACCCAGTGGTAGGCAACTGCAGGGGATCGAACCACCGACCATCATGTTGCAAAGCGATAACGCTACCACTACGCAACCAGAAAAAAAAAAAATCCCATATCGCAATGGATAACCTGAGATACTTACTTACTTAGGTGGCCTTCACGACTCGTTACCGATTTACAGCCGATCTCAAGGGCTCTCGCAAGGAGCTTTTTCAGTTTGTTACACCAAGTGTAGACAGGTTCTCTTCCACTTGGTCCTTCCTTTGGAGCTTCTTCGTTCGTACGAGCGACCTGTCCGAGCCAGCGCAAATATTGTATTGTTATGCGCTGAACGACATCGATGTCGCCGTAGAGCTCATACAGTTCGTGGTTCATTCTTATGCCATAGTCGCTCCCAAAACGGACGGGACTGAAGATTTTGCAAAGAATCTTCCTCTCGAACACTCCAATCGCTGCTGCATTCGTCCTGCTTCTGCGCCGTACAAAAGCATGGGCAAGATGAGTGTCTTGTTGAATGTAAGTTTTGTCTGCGATATAGTTTTCGGCGGTACCAAGATATGCAAACTCCTCGACAATGTGGAATACTACACTTCGCGTATCCCTGCATATACTGCACCTTGCCCTCATTCACTGCCTAACCCAATTTTGCTGACTCCTTTTCGATTGCTGCAAATGCAGGCGTGACGTCTCGCTTGCAACGCCCCACGATATCAATATCATCGTATGCAAGGAGCTGGACACTTTAGTTAAAAGTAGTGCCATTACGATGCATTCCGCTGCATCACAAGATTACAAAGGTTGCACCGATATTGGGTCGCCTTGTCTGAAATCACGGTATTAAAAGGTTTTGAGATTACGTTAGCCACAAAAATGAAGTTTGCAGGTTAAATTGGGCCTTTTCTATAGCGCATATCCTTACCAGGGGTAAATTTGGTATCATGCGTGGTCAGAAAGCCCAAAGAAATTTTTCTGCACTGACCATATGATTTGGACTCTATAAGAGAGAGAGAATAGACACAGGTATTAAGCTTAGTACCGTGAGCCATAGATCGGCGGAGGTTTTTGGTGGAAAGTGTTCCCTTCATTGTGGGCATTGTGGTTATAAACCAGCATTAAATGTTACACGTTTTTGGTTACCAATTGTATGATGAGAAATTTTCCTTCTCTGTTAACTGTCCTACACTTATTCCACCTCAGGTTGGTTTTTTATCTTTAGCAAAATAATCTCATAATTTCAAAAATGTTGAATTCATATTAATATTTGTTTCATTTTGTTATACTGATTTATCCAAAAAATCAAAAATGTGTCTAATGTTATTTTTCTTGCAGCGCATCTATCGCGCCATCTACGACTATGAGGCGCAGGACGTGGACGAGGTCAGCTTTCGCGAAGGCGATGTTATTTTTGAGGTGGAATCAATTGACTCTGGCTGGATGACCGGTCAGGTTGAGCGCACCGGCAAAACCGGCATGCTGCCTGCCAACTACGTGGAGCAGGCGGTTATATAATAGGGAATGTTCTACTACTGCTGCTGCCGCCAGCAGTTTGTGGTCATACTGGTCTGCCTGCTGTACATACTGTTCGTGCTCATCTTCTTTATCAATGTATTTCTGGCGGATAGCAATATACATGCCGCAGGCGGTTTTGCCATGCACGGCAGAGATGGCGAAGTAGCTGGCGGCGGCGGCGGCGGCGGCGGCTCACATCCCTACAACAATATGCACGGCTATAGCAACCATCATAATTACAATAACTATCATCCCCAAATGAATGCAAAGCAAACGCAGGAAGCAGCGCGTAAGACGCCAAATCAACAACAGCAGCCGGAACAGGATAGTTATTATTATTTCAATCATGTATTTAAACGACGTTGAAGCGAAACGGTTATGGAACGCTACACTCCTCAAACCCCTCTATAAAAAGCACTTTAAATCAAAGAAATTTATGCGTGCAAATATTGTTATTCATATTCATAAACTAAAATGCAAACAAAAAATATATAGTCAACTATATAACTAAATTTGTAAAAATAATAAAATTAAAGCAAAGAAATGTAAAATTAGAAGCAAAAAAGTACCGGTTACTACACAAAGCAATAAATTAGCCAGAGAAAAACGAAAACTTATTAAAAAATTTGTATTTAAATTTTAAAGACCGAAACAGCAGGCCAAGTTTGCATTTATCTACAATAAAATTAAACTATTTATTGATTGATAGAAAATTTACCGACAGTAAAAATAAAATAAAAGAAATGAAATCTTTAGGCCTAGCTCTTTAGCTCTATGCTTACTCAAGTTTCTAAAGAAATTTCAGCAAATAGCATCTAATAAAATTAGAGTCTAGTATTTCTAAGAGATTAACCAATTTAGTAACGTATACAATATACAATATACATGCAAGATATAAACTGTTTCACATATGTAAATGTACTCTGTAGTTAGTTTAATATTTATAAGCAGAGCAGAGCAGCTGGCAACGTTTATGTGCTGTACTCTAATGTTGGAGACTGGGTAATAATAGTAAACGCAATTACTTTTTGAATTTGTTTAGTAAATGCTTGGAATGCGATTTCATGTACTTTTACATAATATGTAAACCATGTGCCCTTATATATTGGACCACATAAGCGTTGCGTTATGCTTTTAAAAAGCTTTTTGCTAAGCTACCATTAGAATTGAGTGTATCCCTACAATTTTGTCAATTCTTGTTGCATACCCCTCTTGCGAGGGTATGAATATGATGAATGTTTTTTTTTTGTAGTACATATACATATGTACACTATTGTTTTTGTTTTTTTCTAGTTCTGTTTCACAAATTGAACAACCCTTAAAGTGCCTTTTTTTTTGCTAAAATGTTTTTTCTAGACAAAGCATTTAATAGGCTTATCAAATTAATAACTAAACCATATATACATACGAAATAATATTTATGAACATATTAGCAATAAAACACACACACACAACTAAAACGAATTTTTTAAGCAACTGCAGACTTAAAATATTAACAAGAGTAAAGCCTATAAATACTATTTACTAAATAAAAAAAAAGTATGTAATTTATACAAATTAAATTCATGTGACGAATGTGAATATTAAAAACTAAAAATCGCGTCGTTTATTTGTACTTTGTAATAACTTGAATATATATCTAAACGTGCATACATATTTATGGTAATATTATGTACACATTAACACATAATCTACAAATGGAAATGCTAATGCAATAATACATTAAACAAAAAGTTATTAAATATGCATGTAATTATGAGTAAACAACAAAAAATAAATACACTTAAGCCTATTGAGCAGCCACATGCAAAATTGTATTATGTAAAAGTTTAGTTAGTAATATGCTCTATGGCTAATAACTAAAACTAAAAGCTCTACTAACATTGAGTGTGCAGCATCAAAGGCTTCGTTTTGAATGTGTTATAAATAAATTAAATAAATATTATAAAAATCGCAAATGTTTTTGGTTTTAAACTTTAATAACTGATTAAATTTATAAAGAAATGAATTAGAATTCTTGCGAATTTCGAATTTTTCAAGCACTGCTGCTTGTTTTGGGCTCGTCCACATTTAAAACGCCACTCTTGGCGCTAAGCAATGTATTCATTATAATCTCTTTGGAGTTTTTAAGTGTGTCTTCAAAAAACTTGGCATCGGAATCTTTCTCCTCTATTAAGTATTCCAGTTTCTCTTTCAACATGGTAATCTTCTCATTGGCCAACTCCAATCTGCAAGATAAAAACAAATTGTCAGCATATAACCTAAAAAAAAAACTAATAAAATTACTCACTGATTTGTCAGATCTTGAACTTTAGTTTCAGAATTTGAGTTATTTGAGTTGATTGTAGTGTTCGATTGGCATTGCGTCTGATTCTCAAAAGTAAAGGAAGCAATGGATCCACTAAGCGAATTACGACTTATCGAGTTGGCATACTCAGCCATACGCTGCGTGCGCTTCTTGCGATCCGACTGTAAGCCCAGTTCCTTCTCCAAGTCTCCTATTATGTTAAAGAAATTATTATTAGAAAATATTACTTTTTCAGATTCACTCAATGCCAACAAAAGACTACAATAATATCATTCAGATGAGTCATGCCTTATTAAAAACCTTTTGGGGTTTCTCAAAGAAAAAAAGTCTAGTTATTACCTATAGAATGTAAAAATTGCGTTTTACTAATTTTATTTCTGGGATTCACAGGTAGCGCAGCCTGATTTTCAAAAATAGCGTACGTTAAAGTCAGGCTGATCCACGAGTGCTTTCGGGCTTAGACAGTACTTTACGACTCTAATAAACTTCCGAAATATGAATTTAATTATGTATTTATAAACAATTGTAAAGTTGTATCGACACCAATATCAAAAACAAACTTTTATTGCGACATAATGTAGGACTCTTTAAGTCGAACGTTTGGTTCCTCTATCTCTTAATAAACTCCCTCCCTTTAGTTCAGTGTACTTAAAGTCTACTTAACTCGCTTATTTAATTTAACTTATTTGGAATACCAAACATAGGTCCCCCATCGCTCCCTATCTTCTTTGACTTACTTAGTTTAGCTTCCATGCGACTAATTCGTGTTTTGTGCTTGATTATTTGCTCATTGGCCGTGTTCAACTTGGCGCGTTCCACGTCCAACTTTTCTATTAGTGTTTTGTTTTGTACCATTAGGCGAGATTTTTCAAATTCCAAGGAATCCAAAAGACAAACAAACTCCTCCTAATAGCAAATTTAGTTATAGATTAATAGCATAAAAAATAACGTTTTATAGTTACCTTGCGAAACTCCCGACAGGAAAAAAGAAAATCACCCGTAACAGCACGTAAATCATATTCCAGTCGCTTGATAACATCCTGCAAGTTTTCCACATAAGCATCCTTCTGGTGCATACCAGTTTCCAGCTCTTGATTTACAGCAGTCAACTCATCCAATTGTTGTCGGACGCGACCTCGTTCCTCATTTGCATGCAACACATCGTTGCGCAAATCCTCTATACGATTCTCAAACTGCTGGCGCTGACGATTTAGTTTCTCGTTCATTGCCTCGACATTGATGCCATTGTAGTCGGTTTGTTCGGCCAGCTCTGTAGAACGCATCTTATACTTGAGCACCTCATCGTTAAGCGTCTTGTTGCGCACCTTCAATGCCAAAACTTTGCTGCGTTGTTCTTCCAGCTGCGCCTTCAGTCCGGTAATTTCCTTTTCCAATGATTCAACCTTGGCCTTGTGTATTAACTCGCTTCTGCGAACGCTGGGTGTAAATCGATCAAAAGCAGGGCCAGTTCCATCACCAGCGCCTAAGCTTGCGCTGTTGTTGCCACTGGCACCCGCTTTAAAACGTGGTGTGCTTCGGTTTTTCGTCAATTCAATATCGCAGCCCACAGGCAGTGGCACATAGTCGCCACCATCAAGTCTGCGCTCTTCGTAAGATTCCAGGCGTATCTTCAGTTCCTGCACTTTCTGCTGCAGCGTGATTATTTGCTGTGCACGTCCACGCCAATGCGCTTGATTCAGATTGGCTGCCAATGTGTTTATATTAAAACTCTCGCCAATCTCATGCTGCAGACATTTCTGTGCCAGCTTTAGTTGATTCTGCAGCTCCACGTTCTTGTTGCGCGTCTCAAAGAGTTTCTGCTGCATGCTGGTTATCTTCGTTTGCAGCTCCTCTGCTGCATTGCACTTTTTGACAAGTTCTGCGTTTTGTTGCAACAGCTGTTGTTGGGCCTTAAGCTCACGATCCAACTTTTCGATATGCAAGTCTTTTTTGCTAACACGATTCTTAACTTGCTCCAGCTCGGCACGCAAGCTTCGATTTTTTTTGCTTAGCTCCAATATCTTGGTGCTGGCTATAGATGAGTTGGTGCGTAACTCTTCCATGGGCACCGAGTTGAGCACCTCATTAAGCGCATCAATTGAGCGTTTAAGCGCGCATATTTCCTCGTTCTTATCATCGATGGTCTTCTCTAGCGTACTGTTCTTGTTTTCGATATCTGCTAGTTTTTTGCGCAATTTTCTACATTCTGGTTTTGGTGCCTTGGGTTTACCGGTTGTCGTACCTACTACCACGTGTACAGGTGATGGCAGTGCCACAAAATCCACACCAGCTCCTGCTAGTTTAGAATTGCGCTTGCGTTTTACTTTTTGCTCTGGTATAACGGAAGATTCTTCTTCCGGCAATGTGTCCATTGCTAAGATTTTTTTCGAAAATATAAAAAGACAATAATGATTCAAGTAATTTCGTAGTTGACGCACGTCTGTTTGTGTTTATTCAATTCTCAATTTACAATTTTACTATAACGTTAAAAGCAATGAATATAAATCCCTTAAACATTTTGTTCTGTCACATTTAAACAGTAAAGTTTCAAACCAGTTTGTACACTATGGTTTTTTGCACAAAGTGGCCAGACAACTAGCATCAGGTGGCAACCTTAATGTCAGTCATTTCGATAACGTCGATAAGTTTGGCCGGCCATCGATAAGCATAGTGACGTGTAAATTGTTCAAGTGCAACAACACATATAACGAAAACAGGTCAAAAATGGACGGATTTATGATGGTAAATACATAAATAACGCTCTGTTTTAACTTAAATTGTATAACTAATGTGCCTGCTGTGGCGTTATTGTTTTTCAATGCATCAATGGCAATGCACAGGATATAATCAAGGGCATGTGCATTATGGACAATGACGGCAACCGCATTCTAGCCAAATACTACGACAAAAACATTTTGTCCACGGTAAAGGAGCAAAAGGCATTCGAAAAGAATTTGTTTAACAAAACACATCGCTCCAACACCGAAATTATTATGCTGGATGGCCTGACATGTGTATACAAGGGCAACGTGGATTTGTTTTTCTACGTCATGGGCAGCGCCTACGAAAATGAGTTGATTTTGCTCTCAGTGCTGAACTGTCTGTACGACTCCATAAGCCTCATATTAAAGAAGAATGTAGAGAAGCGCCTGGTGCTTGATAACTTGGAAATAATTATGCTAGCCTTTGATGAGATTTGTGATGGCGGGTAAGCGATACATGATATTACATGTTAAACAATTTCATATATCTTTATATTTGTAGCATCATTTTGGATGCCGATCCCTCCTCTGTTGTAAAACGAGTTGATCTGCGTAACGATGATATACCAATTGCCGAACAGACCGTTGCCCAGGTAACTAATACACTAAATGGTCTATTTTGGTAGCCTTTAATATATACTGTGTATTAAAAGAATTATTTCTTTTATCATTTGTTGATTCTTATGAAAAAGAAATATGCAAACATATCAAATGCTGCAACAAGCAATACATATTATGCCTACGTGTGTTCAAAAGTTTTGTTAAATCTTGGTTTGATGTATTTTTAAGTGCCTTTTTAGACTTGAGGCTTTAGCTCTTGCAATTGTAATTTTAATTACATTATCTTTATTGTTGTTAAATAATAAAAAGTTACACTCTGTCATTTGCTCAGTTTTGTGGACTTTCATTTCTCTCATTGTATAAAATATATTTACTAAAGTTCTCAATTATACTGATGTTAAATGTTATCTATACTTGCAGGTGCTTCTATCAGCGCGCGAACAGCTCAAATGGTCCATTTTGAAATGATTTTAGTCATTTACTAATTTAAACAAGTCGTCGCAATACATTCTATTATCCATGAAATCCGCCTAGAATATAAAATAACATATATTTAAATATGGAATGCAGTTTATTTTATACAAAAAAACTGGAATGCCGTTTACATGTACGTTTATGTGTGCAGCTATTGCATATTTATGTACAAATAACTACATTATGCTAGCGCTTCAAAAGACTATTAATAAGTTATTAAAGTGTAAACTACAATAAAGTTTGTGTAAATTTATGGATTGTTAACACATTCTAAATTCTAAACGTTTACAACAACAAGAGTGCGGTTGAGCGAAGCATTATTGCATTAATTGAGTGAATTTAGTTTTAGATTTTTAAAACTTCATTTCGTCAAATGAAGCATGCTGTTCAGAGAGCAACAGTAAGCTACACAAGATAAAATTTTTATGGCAATCAAAAACATCGCCATGCCTCGTGCACTAAAATTCCTACCAAAAATAAAATGTATTTAAGATATAGGCAAACTTAAACCACATTACGCCTTAAAATATAAAAAATCTACAAAATTGCAATATTTCCTTTCTGCGAATATAAAACAATTTAAAACTGAAGAAATAGTAAGTGAAATTATAAAATTAAAACAAATATAATACATCCAAACGTGGTACACGTTCAAAGTGCTGATAAAGAATTAAAAGTCACACACAAGGGAGTCTCTTATTGAATCATATTTTTTATCGCACTGCGCTTACCAATCTCAGTATTCTCACCTATTGCAAGGCTAGTAAAACGCAAATTGTTTGTGTAATACATCAATAAAACAACAAGCTACTGGGTTCCGTTGTACAACAAGCCAACTGGCCATATAACAAATCCTCGACCTAAGTAGTTGTATTAGTAGTACATCAATAAAAATGTAGTCACATGTGACGGCGCCTATCAGTCACAATAACAATAACATTCTCGGTACGGCTGATCATATTGTTTGCAAGAGATCTTTATGATCGATCCATTATTAAGCGATTATAGGAAACTCACTAGGGGAAATAAACACGCAACAATAAAAATTATATTCAAAATTT
The DNA here is from genome assembly GCA_037043745.1 of Chymomyza amoena. NCBI lineage: Eukaryota > Metazoa > Arthropoda > Insecta > Diptera > Drosophilidae > Chymomyza > Chymomyza amoena. Next base: position 43,831 of record JBAMAX010003541.1, on the reverse strand, counting down.
TTTCGAGTGTGGCTCTATAAAAATATTATTGAACTCTTGAATTTATTTAAAGGTGGTGTGCGTGCGGCCATTGAACAATTGCATACTTTAACCTAATTAAGTCTCAATAGTTTATGGCATTCTTTATGGCATACAGTTTGCTTAAGTATTGTTAATTTTATAAAGATCGACCTTGCCACAGTTAATCAATTCATTCAAATTTTTGATAATTTGTTGAGCTCAAATCGTCGACTTTTTAAGCATGTTACGAATGTGTATACAATTAGGAGCATCGCCGCGAATTTTCGGGCCATCGACACTAGGTTCTCATAGTAGATGGTTCCGAGGACAAAACTCTTTGACGTTAAGCATAAAATGGGTCAAAATTGAGCCCATAGCCGTAGTATATCGGTTGATGACCAAAAGCTTTGATCATGGGTCTCGAAGTTCGGGGACTCCAACCCAAACCTGACGCTGAGCTGAATCAGCGCAAGCGTAGCCATTTAGCGATATTCTTCTTATGGCCTGTGATTCCTAGTGGATCATAGGGCCATTATATTGTTATTTCTTAAGCTCAAGAAGTGGTACCACCGGCAAACGTTGTCCTGTCTACCTTGGGCTTGAACCTAAGTTGCTACCGCAAGATTTTTCAGTATAATTATATAAGTCGAATTTAAGGAGAACTACAAAGTAATTCAATACTCATTGATAAGTTTGTCTTTCGATGAGACAAAGTTGCAGAAATTCAAAGGAAATGAAATCAATCAACTCGATTCGTCGACCGGTACTCGACCATTACCGATAGTCAGCAATTGCTTAGAGAAATCTTCAGAAGATGTATCATTAAGCAATGCAACTCTCATGTTGGTAGTCAGCTGAAGTTTCTTCACATAGCGCCAAAGATTCGATGATTTCAGGCAAGCTGAAGAAGGAATTACTGGCAGTGTTTGGCGGATATCGCCAGACTCTCCACGAGCAATTCCTTGTGCTTCTTTAGTCATTTCATTCGCAATGTTTCGTATCCTTCTTGCATTATGGATTTGTCGGGAAAGATTCGATCGTCGCGGCATTGTTAATGATGATTTAAAGAGAATACAAATTACTAATGGTTATATATTTCTTACAAAATTTATATCAAATCAAATTCTCTACTTTACCATAGACAAAAATTCGTTTAGCTGCCATTTGCGTTTTGTTATTCCATGTCAGATGCGTTTTTGTTATACCACGTTTTATAGTGACTTCACGGAAACGCGGTCGAAAGGAATAAAAAGTATCCTATATCCGTCTCCTTTAATTCATCAATTTTCAGCCAAATCGGTTCATCCGTTCTTGAATTATGAATAGTGTAACTAACCACTTTCTTGTATATACATAGATATGTGATGGAGCAGGGTACTGACAGTGAATTACAAACTCAAAGTCCGTCCTGACAACTCTGCTCGCAGTGACAGGTCACTTTTAAGTAGAACACTCCTAACCTGGCGAACAAATGCCTTTTGCAGCCACTCATTCTAAGTACATAAGCTACATTCCTGATCGCTCTTCGCTTTACTGCTCCTAGAAGACCTTACCAGCCAGGGTGTTAAATCGTTAAAAATTATTGGGTCTGAGAGTTTTCCAAACGGTAAAAATTAGCTTTTATCTTACTCTTCTTTTCAATGACTGCTTGTAATCTTTGCTTTTTCCCATTAATTGGAAAACAGAAAAAAATTGTGCCCATTATTAAATCTGGGAAACCTCCTACTGGTCTGGTAGCCTATAAGCAAACTGTCCTGCTTATTAAAGATTTTTAAAAAACAGCACTAAAGCACGTCTTATGTCCAATATTTCGGGCCGACTTCAGCTGCATTGACCCGCTCATCAAACTTGAAAATCATTTATGCAGTTGATGCTGCTTTTAATACTGTTCGGCAAAGTTCTACTTATTGAAACACCTATATAAATTAATACAAATTCAAAATTTTGTATGTTGAACTAGGATGGCATTAGGTCCATGGAGCGTCTTACTTGCGTCGAAGTTCCTAAAGGAGCGCTGTATACAATGCGTATACTTACTGGCGATACCTGAAGATTTTGATTTAGCTCTAAGCAAAATAAAACAATCACTACAATACTCTCTAAATTAACTCGAGAAATTTTTATTATAAATGGAAAATAAAAGTAAACACTACCAAAAAAAAAATACTAATTATTTCTCTATAGAAGAAATCACTCTCATTTGCCTAAAGCCCTCTTATGTTTAAAAATTACAATACAATGTTAGATATCTAGGGATAATCTTATCATATTTGATCATACATATTTCGTTAATAAAACAATTTGCTTGCTCTATCCACTTATTAACAGAAAATCAAAATTATCAGCTAACAACAAACTGATTTGGGTTACAACTATTTTTCTGCCTATTATGATGTACCGATCATCAACATGGAGCAACTATGTGGAAACCCATATTAACCCTAAACCCTACCCAGATGAATTTCAAATTTAATTATGGACGTCCCGTATCTAACAAATCATTACATTATTTGTGTTGATAAGTAAATGTGTATTATATATGCAAAAGGCAATAACCTTCAAATGCAAATACTATTTTTAGAAATATTTTGTGGTTTCATAAATTTACTATGAAATATAGCTATATTTAGCTATATTTCCCATAAAAAAATACACTACGAGGAACTGAGTGCCCCAAGAGACGGTATTAAGTTGGTAAGAGCACAGGTCTAGTTATAAAAAAATGCAAAGATGTGAAAATAAATTAGGAAAACTTGTCTTAAATCTTCCTTTTTATAAAATTATCATGGAGACTTTGAAGCAATGAAAATTATTAAAAATTAAACATACATATGTAGGAATCTGTATTTAAATTTTAAGACCTCACACATAAAAATTAAATTAAATTATTATTGATTATTTTTTAAAGTTGTTTTGCTATTAAGGTTTTTTTTACTCCCATTTTACTTATATTTTTAAATATATTACAACACTAGATCGTATAATATAAGACAACCTTATTTTGGCACAGTTTGTCGTAAACAGCTGGCACATACATATGTACACACACGCATATGTGTGCAAAATGCCACAGGAGTTAACGGTGAGCACCAGAGTTGATTTTTGTGGGTGATCGATCGTATTTATGCTCCCAATTTTCGATTAAATATAGAATGCATCTGTGACGTTGATTACATTACATATGTGCGCGGTTAGCAAATTGAACAAGTTTTATTATAACTTTGCGAGAAATATTCTTTTTCGAGCTGATTTTTCTTTTTTTTATTGTGCACACGCTTTTACAGCTTTATGTACTTTGTTTTTATTATAAAGTGGACCTTATTTAAGAACAGCAAATAAATAATGGACTTACAAAAGAATTATAAGCATTCGGGAGGCAATAATATTTACTGGAGTGATGACTTAACCCTCGACTTAATAAAAGCCGTGGAAAAGTCGGAATGCCTTTGGAATTTTTTAAGAGTGGAAAAAGGCCAGCGCCATGCAAGAAATACCAGCTGGAACGCAATAGCAGACCAACTAAAGATTACCAAGATAGAGGTGGTTAACAAGTGGATGGTTTTGCGCATGGCTTATCGTGTAAGTATTTATTTCCGTGAAGGAGCTGTCTGTAGCAACATCCGCGTTTGCAATGATCCTAAGCTTTGATTGCTACCAAAGCAGCAGATTCAATGCATTTATTCCTTCAAATTGCAGCATTTAATGAAAACTTTTTGTTGCAGCGTACCTTATTGCGGCTTGAAGCAATACGTAGTTCTAATGGCATTATCAAAAAGCCTCATTTTCGATTCTTTGAGGCTATGTCTTTTCTGCAGCCTGTCATAGAAGATAGAGCGAAGGTAAAGTATTATTATTATTATATATAGTATTCCACGTAACTAAAAGCCATGCTTTAGTAAATTATATTTATTGAGATTGCTCACAAAGTTGGACAGCATTTAAACTTTTTAAAAAATAACTTTTGCGAACTTACGCCATTATCCCGCAATAAGCATTTCATCTAACATGCACAAGTTGCTTTTAATTCAAATTATACAGGGGTGCCACAGAAAACCAATTCGATTCAATTTCGATGCAATTGCAATTCTTGGTGCCACAGAGATGGCTAACAACAGTTTTAAAACCGCTCATAGTCATGTATGTGGCACCAAGAATTGGAATTGTATCGAAATTGAATCGAATTGGTTTTTTAAAACCCTTGTTAGCCATGTCTGTGGCACCAAGAATTGGAATTGAAATCGAATTGGTTTTCTGTGGCACCCCTGATATAAAGGGTTTTTCAATAAGAGCGCTACAAAGTTTTTTTAAATAAACCAAAAACGGTTTTGGATATCAATGAAATTCCTTATTCCTGTGAATGTTCATTCGATGGCATTATGAATTGAACTCGTTTTCTTTTGCATGGCCACCACGGGCACGCTCGCAGAAGTCCAGACGCTGAACCCAATTTTCGACGGTTTTCATGCATAAATCGACCGATACTGCTGCAATTTCACGTTCGATATTCGTACGAATTTTCAATCGTCCCTGGCTTGTTGGCATAGACCATTGACTTGACGTAGCCCCCAGGAAATAGTCTAAGGGTGCCAAATCGCACGACCGAGGCGGCCAATTGACTGGGCCGTTTCGTGTGATAACACGTTCACCAAACTTGGTTTTCAATAAATCGATTGTGACATTCGCTGTGTGGCTTGTGACGCCGCCCTGTTGAAACCACATATTGTCCAAGTCCATATCATCTAATTCGGGCCAAAAATATTCAGTTATCATTGAGCGGTAGCGATTCCTCTTGATCATCAGGGAAGAAGAACGGTCCAATGACGCCGCCGGCCCATAAACCGCACCAAACGGTAATTTTTTCGGTATGCAATGGTGACTCATGGAGTACGTGCGGATTGCTGCCTGACCAATAACGCATATTTTGCTTATTGACGAAGCCATTCAGCCAGAAATGAGCCTCATCACTGCAGATGATTTTTCGATGAAAATCCCGATCATTTTCAAGTTGTTGCTCAGCTCAATTCACGAACATACGACGCTTCTGGTGGTCAAGCGGCTTCAGTTCTTGCGTCAATTTGATTTTGTTAGGATATAGGCCAAGATCTTTTCGCAAAAATGCGCTAGCGGCAGCAATATTCTCGACACTACGGGCACTTTTTGTCTCACTGGCACGCGAACATTTTCTACTGTGCCTTTGGATTCAAATTTTTCCACTAGACGCTCAATTGTTGATCTGGCAGGACAATTATGACGACCGTAAATTGGACGTAGCGTCTTAAAGTTGAGGCCACTGACTCCGAATTTCTGTAGTAAATTTGAATAAGTATGACTCATCGTATATCTTTCCATGATGATATGGCAAACCTTACTGAAGAGAAATGTCAAGAGAGCGGGAAAAAATATGGCGTCGTTTGTTGTCCCCATCGGTCTACTTTTGTAGCGTCCCTATTGAAAAACCCGATATATGTATACAATGTGAAGTGTGTGTGTTACCTTGAAATCATAATTGATTGATTTATGATTGATCACTTCAGCTAAGGTTTATTCGGTAATAATTTGGAAATGGGCGTTAAAAATGTTAAAGTTTTCCTTAAAGTGATACACGGTTTTTTTTACCAATTTTCAATGCTGTCAAAACTGTAAGAATTTGACACCTCGCAATTAAGGAGCTTTCACCCGAAGGTACAAAATAATGGTGATCCGTATAAAAAAAAAACAAAAATTTTTCATTTATACACATTTTAAAAAATATTCCTTTTTATTTTTGTTAGAACCCACCTTATAGCCGTAAGCATCTGAAAGAAGCTTCAAGCACGCAAGCTAGTTCACTCCGGAATTTTAAAGAGTTATTGTTGACTGACAACTGCACTCCGACGTCGATGACAACTGCAAATGAAGAACAAGAACAGGAACAAATGATCTCTGCTCCTGATTTGGCTCCTGTGGCTAATGTAACTCTACGTGAACGTGACCTTTGGAATTCTTATGGAGATTATGTAGCAACCATTGGTCGAGAATTGGAAAATATTTATCCAGATTTGGCAATGAATTTAAAAATTAAAATACATCTTCTCATTCAAAAACTACAACAGATGGCATTGGAAAGAATGTTTCAGCGAGAAGCAGTATAAACTATCTATTAAGATTTTCTCTTTTTAACAGGAGACCAAATATTGTGAGCTGCTCTCAAAAAAACAATAACAACGAAATGTGTAAGACACAAAATTTATGCAACCATAGTTAGTTTTTAAAAAAGAAAGATTATTTTTTGTAGTAGTTTGTTTTAATCGAAAACCATACAATTTTCGGATTAATTGGATCATACAACTGGACGAATTTTTATTTTTTATTAGAATAACAATAACAACGAAATGTGTAAGACACACAAATTATGCAACCATAGTTAGTTTTTTAAAAAAAAAAAGATTATTGTTTGTTTGTTTTAATCGAAAACCATACACTTTTCGAATCAATTAGATCATACAACTGGAAGAATTTTTATTTTTTATTAAAGTGGTGTGCTATATTTTTATTGTGTCTGTAGATTTTAGACTCTAGATGCATCTTAACACTATAAAAATATGGTGACGACTTTGAGATACACTGTGTCATTATAACTAACATATTTGGCATAGTATTGAGGCACTTCAAAATACATTATTATTTTAATTAAGTAACCTAAAAATTTAATATTATAATTAAGGTCAAATCTCTCTTTCTGTCAGTTCGATTTATAAACTTACTCAATCTTTTTAAATAAATAATGGGCTTTTGTGCGCTATATGCCATAATATATATTTTAGTAAAATATGATAAAGTGCTTGGGAAATCTAAAAATCTTCCAAATGGAAGCTATACTATGCAACATTAATGCAGCGCTAATATGAAAACAATGAAATAAAATTGGATCGATCTAGTAAGTTTGGATGCTCTAGCTCTTATACTCTATGTGATCTTTGCGGATTTAAGGATGTCTTTATCGATCTTTCTATTTTTAAAGTATTTTCTGGGTCGAAAAAAATTTAATAGTCACATGAAATTTTTCTGACAAACGCACAAGCAGAACAATTTTGGAAATTTAAAAAAAAAAAACTGAAAATGGGACATATATGACGGTTAAGGGTAGAAAATATTTAACTTAAAATTTAAGTTCTTAAATTGCAAGAGTGAGGCAGATTATCCTGAAACGTAATGTTTTTAAAAATATTATTTTTTATTTATTTTAAACTTTGAAAGATGGTTTCATGTGCCCATAAAGGAAACCAATATACATTTACATATTAACAAAATAATATTATATCTCTTTCATCTGTTGAATTCAACGCTCTATTGGAGCAATCTGTGATCTTTTAGCGATCTAAAATGAGTGCTGGTCAAGTGCAAGAAACTGTAGCAAAGACTTGTCCACAAAATGGAACTTGGCCATTAATTAAAAGTTAAGTACATGCTTTGTACTTATCGTGAATTTTTTATAGTACTTTAAGTACAAAATCTGCACTTGAACGAACTTTGAATATAGTAAGTAGCTGCATTCCATATCAAAAATTTAATATAAGGTTTCGTCGTTGTCTGATTTAATTAAATACACGGAATAAAGTGGCTTAAAGGTGTCAGATTATTTATTGGCAATGACTTGTAGAAACAGAGTTACAGATAATTAGGTCACAAACATTAATAAGTTGTTGGAAAGCTTAGGGTCATTTCCGAATCAATTTGCTGCGTAGAATTTGAATACGGGCTCAGAATTGGCTCATGACGTCAGGATTTTGAGATATTTGAAATTATGTGCAAAATATTGTTGTGGTCTGTCTCTCCAGTTACATCATTTAGTGCCCTTCTTCTAAGCATTTAGTTTATTTTTTACAAAGATTCGAAGATTGGAAATATATCTCTTCGACGTCATTAGCATTTACATTAAGCCTAATAATAATAATTTGTTACTGTGTAATTTTTCTTGAAAGTTTTATATTTGGAGGCTTAATTTCCAGAACACAACAATATTTTTCATCATGTACATAACCTCAAATAAAGGAAAATAAAAGGTGATTCATTAAGACCTTTTTTTTTCAATAGGGATTTTCGTGTGGATCACGCGTGATCCATGGCAGCTGTCAAAGGCAAAGTTGTTCAGTATTCATTGGCAAATCATCATGGAAAGCCGAATGATCTTCCTGCACGTTGCCGTTTTAGTGAATGGGCTCTTGGTAAGATCGATGCAAATCCGTTGTTTTCGACCAAAATTTTGTTCAGTGATGAGGCCCACTTTTGACTCCACGGTTTCGTGAATAAGCAAAATCGCCGTATTTGGGGAGAAGATCAACCTGAAGAGGTTCACCAGCTGCCATTATATCCAAGAAAAACAACGGTTTGGTGCGGTCTGTGGGCTGGTGGCCAATGATTGTCCGTATTTTTAAAAATGAGCAAGGTGCGAACGTTACCATCAATGGCGCACGTTATCGGACCATGTTAACGGACTTTTTGTTGTCTGAAATTGTTGCCCGTGATCTCGACGACATTTGGTTCCAACAGGATGACGCTCCGGTTCACATTGCCAATGAAACAATGGCTCTATTGCGAGGTCAATTTGAGAGATTAATTTCATGTACGGGACCCGTACCTTGGCCGCCAAGATCGTGCGATATCACACCGCTCGACTTTTTTCTTTGGGGTTACGTAAAGTCAACAGTTTACGTGGACAAACCAGCAACGATTGAGGCCTTGGAAGCTAACATTACTCGTGCTACTGGCCAAATACCAGTGGAAATGCTTGAACGAGTCATGGAAAATGGATGGACCATTTAAAACGCAGTTGAGGCCAACATTTGAACTAGATTATTTTTAAAAAATAAATGCCATAAAATATCCTTTCGAAATCATAAATAAAGATCCCATCATTCCTTTAAAATTTGGATTTGCCAAATCATTAAAAAAAAAGGTCTTAAGGTCACCCGTTACGCCGTTTTTCAGGTACATAACCTCAAATTACTTCACAAATGATCCTTAACGTTCCAATACCTGAACCATTTTGACTTGTGTTTTAGGGAATAGAGTAGTCGACTAAGCTGCGGCAGAGTTTTTACTTTTGCTAATTTTATCTAACATGAAAAACATTGTTTGTTAGATCATTCCCGGGTGGAGTCCCTTCACGTGTTACCCGTACTACATCAACTAGTGCTGTTATGCTTTTTTATTAATCAATGTGTTTGAGAGTTGAGAAAAACGAAAAAAAAAAAAATTGTTGTGCACCCAGAGTTCTAATTTTGTACGATTATCTATGGGTTGTAGTGTGCAGTGTGCTATGTTTGTCAAGTTAAACAAATAACAAACAATAGAATCAACCCAGTCAACTTTATCTATCAGCTGCATGCCGAATGATATGACACAATACAAAATGGAACTAACATTCAACAAAACTTGGATTTTTACAGGTTGTCACATTGCATGTAAGTGGAGCTACGTGACCCGGTTTTGCGTTTACAAAGTTTATGAGAACCTAAACCATAGTAATCTTGTTGCCCTAGGGACGAGCCTCTCTTCTTTATGAGTACAGTTTAGCTATTACACGACAAGGTATATTTAATAATGCCATTTGGGCTATTCTTTTACAAATCAAATGAACTTGGGGGGGAAACATCATATTTTTTATTTTTTAATAGAGTACACGTGTTTTAGGGTTTTGTAGGAACGATTAAAAAGACGGATATGCATATTTGCGATGCCATAACTCGACTACGGGAGAATGTGACTGCCATTAAAGAATTCACGTGCAGTACAATCACGAGTTTAAACACAATTTGTGGAAGAAGAAGTATTGTCTGTAGAACTAAAAATTACAAATATTCTACAGGCTCTTAGAAAATAGTTTTAAAAGTACGGGAAGAGACAAAAAGAAAATACGATTCTCGAGTTTTATATTCACAAACATACCTAATAGTTAATGGGTAATTTTGATTTTGTTCAATTTATGTAACATATTCTGATCATTGTTGCAAAACCCACATAGATATTGAGTTCGTTTTTTAACCAAAGCCTTAGCCTTTAAGAAACGCGAAGACTAAAATATGTCAGAAGTTCTTGTAATCATGAGATGCAGTAGGCAAGAAAAATAGTTTTCTCTTTTTCTGAAAATAGTCCATACAATACATATCTCAAATTCTATGTTACCGTCAAGTTTTATCGTAAGCTTATAAGACAGATCTCAAAATCCGATTGTGAAACAACGTCTAAAAATGGTTTATTTATGCAGGCTTAGAGACCAAGGCACATTTTCTTCTTTCTAATTAGGGTAACACAATGATTTATTTTAGCCAATTAACCACCTTTTTATAGCCTGTACCGTATGGTACAAAGGGTGTATTAAGTTTGTGCAAGTCGAAATTCTATGTAACACATAGAAGAAGACGTCGGAGACTCCCCAAAGTTACCTAAAATGTGATCAGGGTGAATAAAGAAGTCAATATACCCAGGTCCGTCTGTCTGTCCGTTTGAACGCCTAGATCTCAAAGATGGTAAAAAAAACTTTCACATTAGATCCCATATTATTCCATAGGAGACATGTTTATTTTATTTTTTGGTATCGGGGATAAATTATATAGCACCCATATGGGTGTTTGAGACGACTTCGACAAAAAAAAAGTTTCAGATGGATAATTCGATTGTTCATGAAGATATCGAAACCAAATTTGGTCTTCAAAAGTTTTTTATAGTTTCCAAGCACTGTACCGAATTTGATCAAAATCGGTTGACTAGCTCGCATTGGACTTTTTAAAGCAAAATTCGCTATATTTAGTTTTTTAATAAAGATATCGTAACCAGATTTGGTGTTTGAAAATTTTTTATAGCACTTAAGCAATGTGCGTAAATTGAACAAAATCGGTTGACTATGTCATATAGCTCCCATAGGGCCGATCTTCCAAAAAATCAATTTTTAAACAAAATTTGTGTTTCGTTTGTTTGTTAAGATATTGGGACCAAATTTGGTATTCGTAAGTTTTTTATAGTTCCTTAGCACTGTACTAAAATCTGTACAAAATCGGTTGACTATATCATAAAGCTCCCATATGAGCAATCGGTACAAAAAAACGTTTTTTGTACAAAATTCATTGTGTTTCGTCTGTTTGTGTTAGATATTTGAACTAAATTCGGCATTCAGATCTTTTTTAAGGTATTAAAGCACTGTATCGAATTTGATCGAAGTCGGTTGACTATATCATATAGCTTCCATTGGAACGATCGGTCAAAAGAAAAAGGTTTGCTTAAATATTCTTCTGTTTTATACAAAAAGTAACCGGAATCACCACCTTGTGGCAAAAGATATGATTTCAAAAAAACAATCTGTTGAACGCGTTATAGCACCCGAGAGGAAGTCATCGAAAAATCGATAGCATTAGGTTGTTGTAGTCGATGGGGAATTCTTTGAAGGGGACAAAATCGCTTTTGATGAATAATCTTGTATTTCCTGAATAAATTCCGGGAGCTTTGTGATCAAGGTGGTATATCGTCAATTGAATAAATATATTTTTGTTAGATTTGACCAAGTTTGGATTTTTTCAAAAAATCCGAAATTTTGTAGAAATGAATTTTTGAGTTATTGGTAATCGACAACTTAGAAAAATAAAAAATATATTTTTCAGGTTGAAAACTTTTGCAAGCCTCAATGCGGCTTTTTATATAATTTTTGTCTTTGTAAGGTATTCGCCAAAGCCAAGAAAATGTAACTTCACCGTTTCAAAAAGTATTCTTAATAAGACAGTCTTAATCGGGGTGTCAGCAAGAGATGTTCTACTGTCTCATTATTGGCACTGTTCCTATAAGCTGATGCGTTCAGGACTCAGCCTATCATTGCAACTACTGGAGAAAAACGATGTCTGGTCCTCTACGATACTCAGATGGATGCCACAATGCAAATTCAAATCACTAATGTACCATTCGCATCCACAAATAAGGTGGATTAACTTTTGCGGCTTAACTTTGGAGTGGTACCCAGTCGTCAATACCATATTTCTATGTAGGCGATATGATCTGAGGGCACATCAAACTTTTGTAATAAAGGAAGCGTCTTGTTTGAATTTCGAAAAGAATTACCCATAATTACTAACAATTTTTGTATTCAACAATTTCCCATAAATAATGCTTAAGTAGGTATATCGACGCCCATACTTAAAATGCCTTACAATGCACAACATTATCGAAAGGTATCGCTTAGATTAGGTATTATTTGGTGATTAGCACCACCTGCAGGCCGTGCCCCGCTCCTAGTATTTTTGTCGAACCAAATTAGCTGTCGCAGATTGAAATCGTTTCGGTTTGAAAATTTATAAAACTCTACCAAAATCTTGATTTATATAATATAAACACATGTATTTGGCTCTCTATTTACGATAGCCAGTACTCAGTTGTTTTTGGACTGGCCAGGTTGTTACTCTCTGTGGGAAATACATATTCACGTTTAGTTGCTGTTGTAGCTTCAAAGCCGTTGGATTTAAAACGTCTCGTGAAATTTTTGGTAAATTTTTGTTTTTAAATCAAAGTCGATCTGCTGTTATTATAGTTATCATAAATCAAGACTCTTACTTTAATACTACTGATACCTAGAGTGATACTCGGAAATGAATGGCGACTTGTTTATTCGGTGCGTTGCTTCTACGTAGACATGTGGTATTTATGGCTTAAATTCCATGTATTGTTTGTTAAAATATATTACTGTATTACCATTGCAATTGAAATTCCAGACATAAGTGTATATATAGTTTCTATATGGTACACATATCACTCGAACCATTGCAAAACAAAACAAATTAGTCAAATTATTGTGAAATGTCCAAAAGTTGATGATAGCGATAAGAGAATGCACTCTGTTGAATTCCCAACTATTTCTACAAAGTACTTAATTGTAGAGTATAACTTTAGATATCTAAACAACACTTTGTTGACACGTTTTAATATCGTGCTACAGATCTGTATTAATATCTATCAAAAATTGTGTCATAAAAATTGTGAACTCGGTAAATATTACACCTTGAAGGAAAGTTTTACCTACAGATAATAATTATTCCATTTGCTATGTGGGACAAAACCTTACCCATAAGTCTTTTGACTTTGATTTCAATCCAGACACAATCCAAACAAACAAATAAAGTAATTGACTTTTATGGCCAATAGGTAGTAGGAATTGTTTTTATATTTCTTGTGTGTCAACTTTGAAGTCAAGTCGTCGAAACGATTGTGAGCCGTAGGGTTGCGCAAACGGTTTAAGATCTTCTTATGAAAGTGTTTTTTTTTTTGGGATTGACAGTTTTGGAAAGCCTTCCTATAGATTAATTTTAGAATAACACTAATATTAAGCTAACCCTATAGCTTTAGACTCTGGAGTAAGTAATTTTTTACTGCTCAGATCAATTAATTTAGGTTTAAATCAGTTTGATTTTTTATTTTTTCATCGTTAATGGCAAACTTTTATACAAAAGATACATATATTTTATTATTTTACGTACACTTAGGCTCCTCTTCGTCTTATCGACTATGGTCGATTCTTTATTAGTAGTATACTGTACATTACCTCATTTACATAAATTTAATTTTTGAGCATTGGGTAATATTTCTTTTCTGTTAATATTCTCCATATTATAATTCCAGTTTTTGAACTTCTTCATCACGCAAAAATGATTGCTCATTGTTATATAGGGTGGACAATCTGTTGGTTTGGTAGCTCTAGTCGACGATGAAAAATCTCCAGAGATAAGACTTATATTTTATGTTAGGGCCAAATCCGTATTTTTTATTATCCTGTTAGCTTGTTTTTTTTCTATAATAGGACTATTTTAGTGAAAATGGACCTTTTTCAAAAAATGATTTCACATAATATGATGTCATAAAATCTGTACTAATTCGAATTTTTCAAAACAAAAACAAACCTTTTTAGGTGCCAAAGTCTTTTTCTGAAAAAAATAGTGATATTTGTAGAAAAAGTCACCAAAATGTTGTGTTTTTTGGCCTTTCGGGCACACATTTTCGACTGTTGTTTTTGCCTTAGGCTACCGATTTTTATGATCAGAGACATTATGGAAAGGTTCTATTCTGCTATTAAGGAAAAAAATTGTTTTGAAAAATTCGAATTAGTACAGATTTTATGGCATCATATGTGAAATCGTTTTTTGAAAAAGGTCCTTTTTCCCTAAAATTGTCCTAGAAAAAAAACCAAGCTATAACAGGATAATAAAAAATACGGATTTTGAATGCTGAAACATTGCCCTAACATAAAATATAAACACAAATGTGGCATTAGTTGAAGCCATCTGACTCTACCCGATGCCTAGTTTTTCCAATCTTTCACGCGTAGCGTCCTCCTCTATCTGGGTCTACCGTTTCTTCGGAATCCAATTAGGTTTCTCGCAAGTATTGTTTTGCTGGTCGTTCCTGGTTCACACGTTGAACCTTCCTAACCGTCTTAGGGGTAGTGATTTTATGGCGCTTTCTAATTCGTGTTTGTAGCGAATACGATACGTACGTCAGTACCGGCCTAATTAGGCAATTATACATACGGAGTGTTCGTTGTCTAGATAAGATATCAGATTGCCTGAATTCTATCTTATATCACAGCTGATATGTCTTCTTTAGAACTCAGTACTACTCCAAGGTATTTGAAATCTATGACCACTTTTATTTATTTATTAATATAAGGAGTACAACTAAGCACAGTTGACATTATATTATTGAAAAATCAGTGAAATTATTTAAAAAAGCAAAATAGAAAGTATAACTAACTTTTTAACGATATACACCATCTCACATCGATTACTGGTCAGACATTTGGATTTACAATATAAAAGTTGAAAAAAAGGAAACAGGATAAAAATTAAACATTATATCAAAAAAAAGTACCAAGGGATCACCGTTGACCAAAAGAGTGACTCATAATATAGGATTGGTCAAGGATGCACGTAGTAGCAAGTCAAGATAACTTAGGATAGAAGAAGTGATAGATTGAATAGACCGCTCAAAAGATAGGAAATTATAAGAGCATAAGACACGGAAAGGATCGTGTCAAGCATAATTAGATCTACAAAATATGGAATATGGAACTGATTGGAACAAATTTTAGAGTCGCTTATTCGTTCAACGGATGGCAGATTTGATTTCGTCAAACAAAAAGTAATCGAAAATTGGAATATTCGCATAAGGCATAAGGGTCGGTAGAGACAGCCTCAGCGGTCATTTGGGCGATATTTTTTTTTTATACATACATGAGTAGCTTCGAATTAACATTCAATGTGTATATTGGAATAAAATAAAGTTAACAAACAACCCAGCAGATGACCCACCCTGCATTGAAGTTGTGAACAAAAATAACAAATCAAACTTTACGTTATAAAATTGCATTTAAGCGCATTTTAAAAACACACTCAAATTGTATTTCGTCGAAAAGACGAAACAAATTTTTGATACTCCTGCTTATATTTACAACGTCAACTGGAAGTGTGCAATTTTCTAGAGTTGTACCAAAAATAAATTTGAAAGAAAAAGCACAAACATGAAAAAATTGGCTTTGAAAAATTTTCGTTGTCGAAAGTTTCAACGAAGACGAAGTGAAGGCCAAGATGCTGAATGTAATCACCTTGAAAAACAAGCTTTCAACACTTCAAGAATTTCAGTCGGTTATGTCGGGAATGTCCGCTTTTTTCACTCGGATCATCTGGTAACCCTATCTTTGATTGTTTCAACGTAGAACAAACTGTCAAGGATCTGGCTAGGTTTGCACCTAATAAAACCTCGTAAAAACCAACTATAGAAAAAAAGCTAAAGTTTTGACTTTCGAAATTCTTAATGCTCTGCCTAGGGAGAAAAAATATTAATTAAGCTATTATTATATTAAAATTAATAAACATATCGGAATAGTGTATGTAAATATTTTGAACATTTGAGCATTGCAAACTTTTCAAGCAACCCTTCAGTTAAACTCATATCGTTGATTATCATTGCGTGTTCCGTATAAAAGTTCAATGTGTTGCTTCAAGAACATAGAGAAAAGTTGATTGGGGGTTTTGGCGGCATTGCCCAGCATAGCACAGATTGTCATTGTCATCATGTTGACATATCGGCGAAAGTTCTTGAACGCCCGTGAACTGCATCAGCTAAGCCACAGTAAAATCTGTCGAAAGGGTGCCGGACAGAGGAATACTCTTTACATACTTTTTCAAAAAAAAGTGCTGCGTTGTGTTTTGAACGAAAAACGTCTGCAGGGTTAGGAGATTGACTCATTTTTGCAAATATCTTTTAAAAATTTCACACGAATTTGGTTATAAATATATATCTACGAGGGAACGATACCTCATATGTATGAATAATAAGTATATTTAGCTGTCTCCAGTTTTTATGGTCTCTTAGAAGTAGGTGTTCATACGAAAAAACTCAAAGTTATTCTATGCGTTTTTTTTAAGAATTTAAAGTCCCTTGTGAGAGCTTAAATTGACAAATCTTGAATCTGATTCCTTTGAAGTTTTCATTCGATTTAGATAATTACTCTTTTGAGCAGAAAAATAAAATTAGAAAAATTCGACCATTATGCAGTGGGGAAAAACCTGCACGAGTTTGGTAAAATAAATAGTCTCTTAGGGTAACCAGATGGGTCGAGTGAAAAAGCGAACATTCCACAGCCGCCCCTTTCCCCTATGACATATTTTGTCGGTGGGCTAGCGGATAGTGCGCTTGCTCACCAAACGAGAGGTCGTGGGACCGTACCCCACTCATAACGAGGCATGGCTCATCCATATCCCCATCTTCCCATCGTGCTGGCGTTGGATATAACGCGGACAACAACAACACCTCACCCGGCCTTCTCTAAAACACACTGTGCGCTCCATAAATAAATTACAAGATGCTAGATTCGCCAATCCCCGATGGCGACAGGTTGCAGCACTGCTGGGGTAGGTCGCAACCGGCCAATCACCGGTTCGACTGACTCACAAAAAAATGATTACTGAAACTGAAACAAGAAGAAATATTACCAACGACCCCTTCCCGATGACAATCTTTCATCAACAAGTGCCTTAGATTTATATACGGGATATTCTGGTCCAACAGGATATCAAACGCGGAACTATGGCACTACACTAGTGAAGTTCCTATGTGCAACACGCAAGTGGCGTTGGATTGGCCATGCTCTGAGAAAAGACCGAAGCAGCATCGTCAGGATGGCCTTGGAATGGAACCCACAAGGAAGCACGAGTGGGAAGGTCAAAGGCAACCTGGTGTCATACAACACTAAACAAATTGTCCCAACATAACATCACAGCTGCGCCAAACAGAGTCCGGTGGAAAGATCTTGTTGAAGCCCTAAACTCCCTGGACGAGTACTATAATGGAGAAAAAAATACCAAACCGTTTTCTCTCCTTACTTAAAAAGCTATTTAAACTATTGAAATTCTTAAAGTGCATTGGGTCTTTTTGTCCAAGTACATGCATATGTAAGTGCTTGATCAAAAAAGTTGAAAGCTGGTTTTTCAAAATGATCGTATCAGCATCTTGACCTTCGTTTCGGCATTTCGAAAGAATATTTTCAACTTTTAGAGACAAACATTTGTGTTCGCATCTGTTTGAAACCAGAAACAATCCACTCCAAAGTTTTCAAAATGCAAAGTTCTCTTGGGCAAGAAATTATGATTTTAAAGCTTCTAAGATTTTCAAAACGCGCTCAACTTCGTGTTTTCCCACTCTGATACACTTTTGAGGAAAATATACTCATTCTCTGTTATTGCACAAATCTACAATACCCTTGTACCTATGGATACAGGGTATAAGTATCTACAAAACATATCAGTGTGCACATACACCTTGGCACACACACTTAGTTCCCCAGTCAACGTTTTACGGCAATTATCGAGCATACTACAGTGCAACATTACGCATACGCCCCGTTGGCATTGTTAACAGTTGCTGGGCGCTTTAGGCCAGAATGTTGTGTCTGTCAGCTTAAGCTGCTGCTAGCTGGATGGGGAAGCCTTTGAAAGCCAGATTTATGAGCCTGTACTGGGCTGTTGCTATTGTTTAAATATAGTCTGGCAGTATCCAGGGGCTCCTTTTTTCTGGTTTTTTTGTTTTGGTTTGGTGCTGTAAGTGGGATATAGTTATAGACAGACTTTGCCTGGTTACAGCAGCAAAGAATTCTACATATGATTATAATAAGAGTATTTATTGGTGCTGGTATTTTAATTACAGGTTATTGAAGTGTTTAGATTTAGTGTTTTTTATTATGTTGTTGTTGTTGTTTAGCTATTGTTTGACTTGTTTATAACGATATGAAGTGCTATGCATAAATGAGTACACTACACTATACTATAATACCGATTTGGACTGGCCTCTGAGCAGTTGCATTATATATAGAAGCTGATAATTTTCACGAATGACACACCTAAGGCGCAAGGTGCACTTAGTTTTTCAGTTGCTAGCCAAGATTGCCTCAGATTTATGCTAACTATCGGAAGCGCACAGACCCCTATTTGGGGGTGCCAAAAGTAGCAGTTTTTTTCAATTCCAGCAGTTTCTTGGCAAATCAAAAACTTAAGCATTTGTAAAGAGAGCAGATTCTTACAAAAAGGCGCTCTTTAAGCACTTGCCAAGAGCGAGCAGCCAAACCACGTATATATATATATTTTTTTTCCATTATCTTATCGCAGATATTGTACATTCTTACTTTTGTACACCCCTACAAGCAATTAACAAACGATTCGAACTGCCATGATTACATACTTCGTACATTGGCTGACTGATATTTAAAATAACGCTCGGTCCCCATGGGCTTTCAGTGTTGTCAGACCATAAAACGAGGCTAGACGTATCCACGTTATGCGGCTCTTAGTCCACATACAAGTGAAAATAAAATCAAAATACGGAAAAACACAGACTGAGTGTCATCCGAATAAATAATAATAAAAGTGTGCCGCTACTTCCAAAAGTGAAATCTTATACAAATTAAAGGATTCTTGACTATAAAGTGTAAATCCAAAAAGTGTCATTTTTTTCAACATACATAGACTATATATAATATTTAAATTTGTGCAGTTTGTGCAAAAAGTTACAAAATTGATATATTTTCAGATATGAAATTAAGGTGAGTTGTAAATATTTCTAAGAATGCAGAAATAAATCTCGTAGTTGCAAGTTTTTAAAAACAACTTAACTCAGTTTTTCATAATATTTTGAAACAGTTTATTATTGACAACCTACTGACCTTGTGAAACTGTAACATGTGTGGAACATTTTATAGCTTTACGATTATTACATTTAAGATTAGAACCTGTAGAACACGAGTGTTTTTACGATAATAACAAAGACCAAAAATGTATATATCAACAACTGTTGCCAAGTTCCAAGACAAAGGTCAATAGCACTTACATTAGTTATAGGTAGGTAGGTATTCAGGCCAGATGACTAACTAAAAATCCAGAAAGTTATTACAATAGTAAAGATTAGAAATTGGGCAATTAAAAAACTTGTAGGCTCGTCACCAAAAAAATTGACTCAACACAACCAGCTGTAAATTCCCAAATAAAATCATCAGTTTCTACTGATATGGCCCGTTCTAGGAAATACAGCTAAGAAAGCATTCAAAACTCTAACAGGTTAAAAGTTTTGTGTATAAACTCTTGATTACGATCTGCATGTTGCTAGACCTCATATATTATATAGAACAGGTATTATATAGAGCGCCATCAATTAACGATGCCAAATGATTGATAAGTCTGCCTATGTACTGGCTTGCAATGACCAAAGCTGCTATCTTGAGTGGCGGGCGCCTGAGCACGTCCGTCCGGAGAGAGCTCGGTCGGACGTAGTAGTTTGCCAGCCATTGGCAAATACATGCACAACAACAATTTTTCTATATATTTTGCCAATCACCAATTAAAATTGCGTCCATAAATTTTTTTTAGCTCATATACAACTCACCTGCCTTTGGGTATTATTTTTTTTTGTGAATGATTTCTAACTTGTCCAACTGTCGAAATGCCAAACTGACACGATAAAAGTTTAAAACAAATCGCATTTATAATATCAAGTTTTATAATAATAATAATAATAATATGTATTTCAGATATGTACAGGTGCAAGTGCCAAAGTACGTTCTAAGGAATTCGAACTCGTAAAATTGCGCGCGTGATAAAGTTGAAAATATCTAAACTTCTTTTTGCTTGACTGAATTACAACACTAATTAGTGTAATTTATCAGTTAACGAATAATAGATAGATTGTAGAGCCAATTATTAGATTGTAGAGAGAGGACCAGCATGAAGTACTCGTAAGATAAGTTTTACAAATAATCAAATTAGATTTTTAGAAGAGATGTTGACCAGGCAATGAATCCCATTAAAAATAAAAGACCCAAAACAAACGCTTAAGTTATGAATTATCTTTATTAAGAAGATAAAGCTCTTCTTTCCAATATGCGCTTCATTATACGGGGAAAAGAGGGACCTGCCTCGAACTTCTCTTAAGAAAGACGTAGATACATTACTCTTGAGTGACCTTCAGACATCAAGCTATTTAGATTTATGTAAACCCAAACAGTCCCCTGACCGTACCCAAACTACGAGATAATCTTATGCATTGTACCAAATTTAAGTAAAATCGGAAGAGTATATCATATAGCTCATATCGGTCCAAAAAAACGTTTTGTATACAAAATTCGTTCTGTTTCGTTTGTTTGTAAAGATATTTGAATTAAATTCGGCATTCAGATCTTTTTTAAGGTATTAAAGTACTGTGTCAAAAATGATCGAAATCGATTGACTATATCATATAGCTAGCATAGGAACGATCGGTCAAAAAAA
Source organism: Chymomyza amoena (assembly GCA_037043745.1). Classification (NCBI taxonomy): domain Eukaryota; kingdom Metazoa; phylum Arthropoda; class Insecta; order Diptera; family Drosophilidae; genus Chymomyza; species Chymomyza amoena. The sequence goes on along the minus strand of JBAMAX010003541.1, from coordinate 23,009 downwards.
ATGTTTGCTTAAAAATTCTTCTGTTTTTGGTTTTTTATGAAGGAACCGGATTTTATTGCAAGCTAGTGGTACTTGGCATCCCAAAGTCTCTTGCGCCCGACTTTACGTACGCCATTTTTATTTATCGAGGTACGCTATGAAAGTTACATAACATTGGTATACAAATCTATGCCTTCGTATAAAACTGCTTTTTGGGGTAATATTGGGTCGAGAAACACAAAAATAACTTTTTGTTCTTAAACGGCGTTTTCATGATTTTTCTGAAAAACATGTTTTGGGCAGTTTCTTAAGTTATTGTTCAATATCAACAACAAGTCGGAATATTTTTTAGATAATTTTTTAAAATTACATATTTTTGGTGTGCTTTCTATGAAGGTAAAAAGATTAAAGATTTTCAAGATCTTTGATCTTTGACTCGAAATGTTTGGAAAAGAAATATCTGTCAGCTTAAAGCTTTACAAAAGCTTTGAAAAATGTTTGAAAATTAAATTTTTTAGACTTTTGTTGCTTGCAACTTCTATAATTTTTACTTAATCTGTATGTATTATCTATCATTATAAAGAGCACAACAATACCTTTCGATCATCTTCCACGAGATATTGACGAAAAACTGAAAGAAATGTCCAAAACCATGTCAAAAACGGTGCTTAATAAAAAATTACTCTAAAAACACTTTTTTACGAAGGTTCATATTTCATGTAAACTAGTGTAATTGAAGAATCTAAAACACTGCAAAGATTTTGGCTAATAACCCAAGTTGCATGCCTCAAAATAGAATTGTGCTTCTTTGAGTTGAATAAACACGATTTTTAAATCAAGGCGTCATTTAAAAATTCTGAAATTTTTGAATAATCTTCCCCAAAAAGATGTAAAATGACACCAAACTAAAGACTGCAAAAAATTTCAAAATATAACTATAATCACAAAAAAAAGAAAAAGATTAGACATCTTCTTGGAAGTTTTGTGTAGACTCTAATTGAAAAAGATTAGACATCTTCTTGAAAGCTTTGGGTAGAATTTCGAAATTTTTGAATTAATAATCTTCCCAAAAAAATGTAAAATGACACCAAACTAAAGACTACTACAAAGTCCAAAGTATAACTATAATCACAAATAAGAATTGAAAGAGACTAGACATCATCTTGGTAGTTTTGTGTAGACTCTAATTGAAAAAGATTAGGCATCATCTTGAAAGTTTTGTGTAGACTCTAGGTTGTCTTCTTTAGATGATGAAATTTATCATTCAAAATGTTATTCCTTTTACTGCAAGTTACAAATAATAAACGAAAAAAAAAGAATTTCTCAAATATTATGCTTCACTAGAAAGATCCCCAAAGTTCAGACTATTTGTCAAAACAATAATTAATTAATTAATGCTTGTACTTCTAAAATTAACAATCCATACTGTAACAAAAAAAAAGAAACCAAAATTCTGAGTCAGCTTTTACTTTATATAGGTATCTTATATCTTATATCTTAGCTACTGTGCATATAAGAAGTTGTCAGGCGTTGTTTTATCTATTGCGTATTCGCACTGTGTGCTTTTAATTAAACAAACATACATTAGCTTGTTCTATAAATATATGCTAAATATTGGTATAGTAAGTAGCGACTGGGATTTTTTTTAATTTAATAAACCATATCAGAGTGACATAGCTTAAGTAAACATTTGCTTATACATATATATAACTTGGCTATGTGTAAAGCTAATGCCACTTGTTGGCCCTTTCCTTAGAAGTCACGGCTAAATAAATATGTTTTGTCTCCGGACCTAATCTCTTACAGACTTTTGCGCTGTTTGCGCAGCCCCAAACAACAAAGAGAGGAGCTGCAAGTACCCAACTATCCGCCCAGCATATGGAGCGGCAGCTCAAAGACGTTAAAGCGATTTCTAAAGAGCCCGTCAAAATACTATTACTCGGTACTGCAGAATCTGGCAAGACCACGATTATCAAGCAAATGCGCATCCTGCACATAAATGGCTTTACAGATGAGTAAGTTTCCACATCTTGCTAGTTGCCACAGCTACAGGAAAATTTTAACAAATTGGTTTATTTTGAATTTACAGCGAACGCCGTGAAAAGATACCAGAGATCTATCAAAATATTCATGATTCCATAATCCAGCTGGTTAGACAAATGGAACTGTTGGGTCTGAGCTTTGGCAGCTGCACGAGTGAACGTAGTGCGGCTTACATGCTGTCTTTAGATAGTCTAGCACCCGAGTACATGAATGAGGTAAGTGACGACGATGCCGGGATAGTCAAGTAGTAATCCATCAATGGGCTATATCTTATCCAAAAAGCTAAAACTAAAGTGCTGCCATGTCCGGACTTTATCAAAAACGACTTTGAAATGCTTGAGATTTGCGTCATTTGGCGCATGTTGGAAAAAAAGGCTATGACTTACAGGCAGGGGCGTAGCGAGGGGGATATGGGACTGTTGGGGTGTGACACCCCCAAACATCCAGCAGTCGGGAAATCTCGAATATTTCACGTAATATTTACCCAATTACTATTCATGCAGTCGGTAATTTGTTGAATCGAGTCGGCATTTTGAGGCTCATCACCCCCCACATTCAACGCTCTCGTTACGCCCCTACTTACAGGGTGACCAATTGCCACTGATAGGCATAGAAATTAAAATAAATCAACAAAGCAGTTTTGATAGTTGTTGATTCTGGCTGGATTCTTTGTCCAACAAACCAACGGCCTTGTCTATCTATGGTCACTGGAAATTCCCAATTACTCAAACTTTTGACATTATCTGGTCACCCTATAAAATATCGAATAGCAGTGGGCAGTTATCTAGCTGCAAGTCATTCGCTTAGGTTTTTATGGTATTTAAACAAGTGTTTTGTATTTGAAAATTTCGTCATTTACTCATAGGTACTATATAGTATATATTTGTTTCCTTAGGTAAAGCTTCCGCCATAGTACCAACGAGCAGCTGCTGATTCATATGACTCAGGTCAATTTTGAATTTATGTTATTAAGTTTAATTTGTCAAACGATAAGATAATCAGGTAGTTTTAAAAATATATATGTATATACTCCAAATTCTGTTTTGACACGGTAGATTCTATCCAACAAAAAACCATGTAAACAAGACAAGTAAATCCTTAAGCTGCTCTTAAAATAAATAAGTAAATGGAATTCCCTAAGTTAATTTCTTAAAGTTGAGCTGAAGATAAAACACAATTCGTTCTAAAAGAAGGCGTCAAATTATGGAGTTAAGTGGGAATGAGCGTCTGAGAACTAGTCGATCTTTTAGATTAATAAGTTTAGTTAAGCTCATCCGTAGAAACAGCCCATTCACTTTTAATTAGACTTATACAAACAACTAATTATAACTTTGTTATCTTTGCAGGATTACTGCGATCACGTTGTTACATTATGGAACGATGTGGGCATACGCAGCTGCTATGATCGCTCGAATGAGTTTCCACTGTTGGACAGTGCCAAATAGTAAGTTAGCTTCTTGCATTGCCAGCAGTTCAAAATATTGATCTTAACTTTATTTATCTAGTTTTCTCGACAATTTTGCACGCATATCCGATGATGCCTACATACCCAGCACTGAGGATATTCTGCATAGCCGCAAAGTTACGACAGGAATCTCTGAAATCTCGTTTCGCGTGAAAATACCTAAATCACTGGGTGGTGGTGAGCAGGAAATTCGCATGTACGATGTTGGTGGCCAGCGAGATCAGCGCAACAAATGGATACAAGTGTTTGAGGGCTTACAGGCGTTGCTGTTTCTAATCTCCTGCAGTGAATTTGATCAAAATCTGCGTGAAGATCCTACACAAAATCGCCTGCAAGAAGCATTAAAGTTATTCCGCGGTGTCTGGCAGAATCGCTTTCTCGCCTCCACCGGCATGATTGTGTTTCTCAATAAGTTTGACATTATGGAGCGCAAAATACGCGCCGGCAAGCATATTGTCGATTATTTTCCGGAATTTGAAGAATTCTGCAAGCGACCACAGCTGGACAACTGCTTCGATGAGTGCGACTGGACAAAGATGTTCATTAAGCAGAAAATGATTGACATTACGCAGGAGCCGTTCAAGCGTAACTCTCGCAATCATATTGATTACTCGCAGCGGGATTGTTATTATCATTTTACGGTGGCCACGGACACACGCTGCATACGTGATGTCTTCGGGGATGTACATCAAATGATACTGACAGAGAATTTGTCTGGTTCTAGTCTGCTTTAGACGACTCCAATGTAGAACATTCTCAGAAAAGGCTATTCCTTTACCAACTGTGATTTATTAGGGTATTAAGTACTTTGAAATATAAACTAGAGTATGTACATGTACATAAATACTTATGTAGTAGTTGTATAAGCGAAAATAATCTAGTTTTTAAATTAATCTTAAAACATTATGTGTTATTATATGTCATATAGTTATGCATACAGATAGCATGCATTTAAATATAAAAAAATACTACACACAAAATTTACTTGTCATGTTTCAAATGAAGGCTCATCAGGGAATAAGCAAATAAGTCAAGGTTACTTTAAGTGATCAAATTATTTGCCAACTAGCATGAGAACGTAAATATTAGCTTTGAGTTGATTCATAATTTCATAGATAAAAATCCAGAGTCCGTAAAGTATGCTATGAAAACGAAAGATTCGTTGTACAGTATTCATCAAACCGTGCTGAGCATGATGATGACTCACAAACTGTAAAGTTTAAGTTCAGTTGGGTTTTGTTAAGTGTGGTATTTTTTAAGTATTTTTTTTTTTGTACATTGGATAATTCAGCTATTGTGCGTGCTGCCACAGGATAGTGGTGTCCAGGCAGAAGCATTCGATACGTTTTAATATTTTGCAGCAGCTTTTCAGGCCTGTTCTAGATTTCGACTTGTTTTGAAAAGTCAGAACGAGTGCATTCCGACAAATGGTGTTCCAGATTTCGACTGAGTTCGAATCGTTTTCATTTAGACCCGAAGCAGCTGTGTTGTTGATGTTTGTTTATATGGCGCTAAATTTAAATGGAAGAGACATCATACAGCAGCCGTCTTTTAAAAATGGACACGTAGTAAAAAATTAAGCTATTTGAAGTTTGCATTTTAGTTTTATAAGTATAACATACAAATTTTCGACAACTCTGTGTGTTTATTTTGTTTCTATATCTATTTTTTGATTCCCCATAAGCATTTCACAATTGTTTTGGTCATGCGGTTAAATATCATCGTTTAAACAGGCACATTTCTTTCTTACACTCGTATTTCCTGTAGTTGACATCGTTAGTGCTTGCAAATTTACCAACATTTGGCAACGTCGGGATTGTGTTCTGCTTAGCACTTCCTTTTTGCCCCTTCAAAAATTTATTACTACATCTTTCTGAGAGACAAATATTTTGAGTTTGTTACCAATTTTGTACAATTTATTTTATATACATATTTTAAGCCATCCATTAATAAAATTATCTTCGAATTTACTTGTGCAACACGACAACTCGACAACACAATACCCATTTGAAGTTCTGTTTTGTCTAAATCCAGAACACCTTACTTTCGTTCCACTCGTTTTGGTTTTGCATGTATACACAATTTTAATAGACATTTTTTGTAATAAAAATATATAGTAAAAATTAACCTTGATTCGTTGAATTAAGCACATCTAAATTTTCTTAAAACATTAGAAAATAATACAAAATTAATTTGGGTGGCATTAATGCGTTCATTTAAATAAACAAAGCAAAATACTTTTCATTTCGACAGCTACAAGCCAAACTTTTCATAACGAGTAAACTCTTGTCGGAATCGAAATCTAGAACATGCCTGATTAATACGCAGAAAGTAAAACTGAACAAACAGACAGTCATTTGTTGCACAACATATTGCAGCTTTTTATAATTAATTCGTCCTCTTTTGCAACAGAAATAGGTCGTCCTAGCCCAACGTCAAACTTTAAATTACAAATATTGTTCTCGTTCTGATGATGTAGAATAAAATTTCAAAAGATGTTCAACCTGCATTTACAGTATTTGAGGCAAAGTTGCAAAATTAAAAAATATGAAATATCGACCGCTGTAAACAGAAATTCTCTTTCAAATAGGCATAACTAAACATGAAAATAAGGAGCCAAAGCGTAAATTTCACCTCAAATGAGCACAGCTTTATATCTTTATATCATGTGTGATATTGTGAAAAAAAATAGCGTGTAATGTTAGTAATCCATAAGCTCAATAGTGTACAGTTAAAGTATTTTTAAACTTGTTTTAGGTATCATTTGCCTTTACGTCTTATGTATATTTTTTAAAACAAAGCACATTTTCGCATATAGTTTTATTTTTGCATCATTTTATTTAAAAATAACTCATTTTGAAACTTTAATAGTTATTTGTTAGTATATTTCAGTCATTAGTTTCCGTATTCGGTCACACTGTAGAGAGAGAAACGATTTTCTGTTAATAACATAACCAGAGGCAAAACTAACAGAATCCCTCTGAGTAAAAACCACATTTTATGTTAAGTTACAGTTCCAGTGTTTTGGCGCTGCCACTGCCACTCCACTTTATTTTAAATGTAAAAAGAGTGAGTTAAGTTGTTTGCTAGTAAAGTTAATAAGCTTATAGTATTTTTCCAGCTATATACATTTTACATATTTTTTGCTATTATGTGTTTACTTATAATGAATTAAAGTAAATATTGCGCCTTTCTAATAGATAAATGCATGTTGCCACTTTGTTTATTTTTCTGCCTGCTGTTATTTAACATGCACCTAACAGCTGACTCTCTCTGCGCATGTTAAATGTAACAAATTTAGCCAGTCTCAGTCTCGTCGGTTTTGTTTTCCGTCGTCGTTCGCGTTTTTTGTAAGTTATTTATACGCTCAATTTATCGAAATCTCGTCAGTCGGCGCCGGCTGCGAGAGAAAATTTTTCGAATTTGGTCGTTGTGCGTTGGACCTCCAATAAGAAATCATTTGGCAGCATATTGCAAAAAGTAAATACACATGTCGTCTCTTGGCCATATTTATAAAAGTGTTGAAAATATATAAAGCCTGGTGTTGACACAAAACCATAACTAAGTTAACTGAAACTTATGTGTGTTTAATTTATGTTAGTGATTATGCATAGCGTTGATTGTGGTCGTCGTTTGCGTCGTCGTCGTCTTCGATGCTGCGGCAACAACAACGTGGAAAACATGGCCAGGCCTCTTTACATTGCCGATTTTAGTGTGTGTGGTGTGGTGTTTTTTTACATTGTACTTTATCGATTACGTCCTATGGTATAATAATAAGGTAGCATAGATTTCTCTCTCGGTGCCATAAATTTTGTGAGAGCAAAAACATGCGAGAGAGAAGCAGCACACAAGCTGACGCATACACACTGGCACTCGTTTATATGTATATGTATGCATGCTTGAATTTGAACAAAACAAATGCATAGGCTGAAACTAAATGAAAGACGAAGTGAATTTATGAAAACTATTGTTGTTTTTGTATTAAAGATATAATTAAAAATTTAGATAATGTAATATAAATAAAGTTAAATTAAATTAAATACATAAACTTAATCTATAAAAGTTGCTATGCCGTATTTTCACACCATGCATAGCAAACCATATTTAATACATTTGTATGCGCGCTACTGCTTCAAATAAAAACATACAATATTCGTTGCTGTTGTATAGCCACTATACATACAACAACAACTCTTGCGTTTGCATACACACATAAAACAAAAAAAATCACGCGCAGCGACAGCCGACACAACCTACCTCATAGACAGTCGCATCAACACTGAAAAATAAGGCCCCTGGCTCTCTGCCTAAGAGAGATCTATGCTACCTTATTATTATACCATGGATTACGTCGGCCAAAAAAGCACTCAGAGAAAGAGCAGATAAAAAAAGCAAGAAGATGAACATAAAACAAAAATCAAAATCGCGTGTTTTTAACAATCAGCGAAGCATAAGCGGCACAAAGCGCGTGTGTTGGTGATTAAGTTTGCATTTGGGTGTCTGCCTCAAACACACAAAACATAACTTAAAGTACATATGTATATGTAATAAAACATAGGGTTATGCACAAAAATTTCACAAAAACAAAAAGAGAAAAAAAAAAATTATGAAAGCGACAAGGTTTTGCTAAAATGTTTGTCACCTCGTTGCGCGCTCTTTTCGTTGAGTGTAACTAAACATATGAGTAAAACCGGATATATAATAAGAGAAAAAAAAAGAAAAAAAAACCGATGCCGCATGCTGCCCAAAAGTAAAGCTTACGAAAAATGAAATGAATTGTGCGCTACGCGTGTGTGTGTGTGTGTGAAAGAGTGTGAATGCGACGCAAGGTGCGGCAGGCAGCAGCTGCCGAAAATCAAGCTCAAGCTTTCTTTAGCAAGTTCTGTCTGTTGTTTTGTTTTTGACGTCTAAATATGTGTGTACATATGTATGTGTGTAGTTTGTATACAGCGCGCCGCCAATTTCACATACTTATGAATGTATATACTTAAAATATACATACATACATTGTATGTACATAGATAGACAGCAAAAGTGTCGCGTGTCTGGCATACAATTAGCCATTCAACTAATTTCTTTGGCCTGCCATGTTTGTGTGTCCGACGCCAACCGCGAGCTGACGGCGCTGCCATAGTTTTTGCATTTTACTTTGTTAAGCTAATGTTTTTTTCTTCTTATTTTTCATCAGCTTATACTACGCTATGAATTTCTTGCACGAGACCTGCAAGTAACAAATGCATGAATGAATAACTAAACAGAACTCTTGACTGGCGCACGCTTATCTATTAGTTGGTAACATTGCAAAATGTGTCTCTCAAACGGAATAGTTGCTCATCTCTGCTTTGTATCTATGAGATACAATTGGTGGGCACAAGTTACGCATTGTCACTTGCAGTGTGGAAAGCGGAAGCTCAGCGTGCGCCATTCATAAATGAAAATGTATATGTGTGTGTGTGTGTGTGTGTGTGTGTGTCTGAGCTTGTGTGTATGTGTTGAGCTTTGCGAGCTCTGGCCCAGAGCCATAAACGTTTTTTTTTTTGTTTTTTTTTTTTTGTAAAATCAATGCACTTGCTGTGAGGGTGGCTGGGATGCTGCATGTTGAAGGTCGATTAGACAACGCACCGTTGGCATTGAGTACGCATGAGATATTTCAGTAGCGAAAAACTAAAGATGGCCGTTTTGAGCGGCTCATTCGTGTCACGCACGCTTAGAAAATTTCGCTTAAATTCCAGCGTTGCTGCACTGCAATATAGGTTAAAATATATGCATAAATTGATAATTAATTATATTGAAGCATAAAAATACAAATTCAAAATTAAATTAGTATAATAGTGACTAGTTGATTGGAAAGTTCACTTTGTTTAAAATAAATGGTTAAAATCAAGATTACACACATATAATGACGTGAGCACCCTTAACAACGGGGTAAAAGGGTAAAAAATGCCCGACTAACTAAAAAAAATATAGAATAGAAACAGAATAGTGCTATTTTTTTACATACTCGTGACGTTAGCAACAAAGATCAGCTGTTTACAAGTGTCATATTGTTTGGTTCCGCTAAGTTCTAAGATCTTTGCATATAAATTGATAATAATATATGTATATTTTCTTATCTGCAACTGCAAACATATTGCAACTTAAATATTTACAAAACAAACGTTTGCCGGTTGTTTACATGCAGCTGTTTAGTTTCGCAACACACTAAAAGTACTAAATAATACCAAGAATAGTATAAAAACAAATGGACACCCAGCATTTTACAACACTTTTTCTTAATAAGCATATGGTCCAGGCATTAATGCACATTTGGTTTAGTGTTAATTGTTGCTCGACACATTTCACTTTTACGCCAGACTGAATAAACACCCCTAATGTTTTCCAAGTATGCCAACTAATATCAGCATGCTATTGAGTATCATTTTTTCTTCAAATTTCTTAGAAAGTTTTTAAAAAAGATTATTATACTTTTTATTCCATAACTTTATTATATTATAAGTTATACATTTTTGTAACTTAATATTGTTTATTATTAAGAGTCTAAGCTCAATACTTTAAAAAAGCAAGCGTGAATACCCTATATATACATACATTCATTATAGAATTTAAGCAAAGTAGAGGCGATTATAAATTCTTTCAGTATAACTAGCTATGCCATGGCGACGATTGTACTACACTCCATTTGTGGATAGCGCAGTGTTATTTAACGTTAAAATTGGCTTTGTTCATTTTGGCGGGAACAACTGATAGGCAAAAAAAAATTGTTGAAAAAATAATAATATCCTTGCCCTTGATTGAAAAACTTTCTCTAAAGCAATTTTCAGGGTGACCATGATATATTCTTTGGTTGCACACACTGCGTTGGTCACTGGCGCCTCACTAAGCGTCATAGAAACCCCCATAGCCGTAGTTTTTATAATCAATGTAACGAGCATTGAAGTGCGAAAAATAAAAAGAAAATATATTTTTAAATGTTTGTTTAAGTACAGAGCCAAAGACTGTAAAAACTATACAAAATAATTAATACGAATTGTATTGCATTATGTGGCCTACAGCTGTTTCAGCAAATAGGTAATAGAGCCAATGACAATAACTGTTCCATAGAATCGTATTGGGTTCGTTCACCTCAAATGTAGATCTTGCTTTAAGGCACAGCTGCGATAAATATAATGTTACATTACTTAACAAAAATTATTCTTTTTTTAAGTCAAATGAAATGATAATGTAATGATTGTTAAAAAAAAAAGTCTTCCATGCAATACTAGAAAAAAATAACTCTCAATTTATTTAGAAAAACATGCAACACAAATATCCAAGTCTTTAGTTATAGTTGGAAATTAGTAACGAGAAGTCTTTGAAAAGCTCACCCATCGGTCTAGAAGCGCCTATTAGTTCATATCTATTTCCTCGCTCTATTTCAATATAAGGTCAACTGAGCTTCATTTATAAATAAAAAAATATGAGGGCCGTCCCTGAATACTAGTGTTGGTAAATGTTCCAAAAATATAAAAACGTTACGTAAAGTCTTTTTGCGTCTATTACTAAAGAAATTTTTCAGCGAATTTGCTAACATGAACAAAAGTGGTCATCGTTATTCGATGCAATACTTTTATTCGAAAGATCTTAGTTGAACTTAGTCTTACTCTAGGCAACTGAGCATCATCTTTGCTAAAAAATTGAGACGTACAGACAACTCTCACTAGATTAACTTATCACTCCACAAACGCTAATCCTTTGCTTGTTGCTTTACAACACTGAAACTCTGCCGTAGCATTGGCAAAGTCAATTGTATTATCATCTTCGATGATTCGGTGCCTACAGATGAAAGAGCTGCTACAAACCATGCCCATGATATGGTTCACTAGCTACCTTCGGTATCAGCGAATAGAATATATTATCCAAAGTAGGAACTGTCGGGACATACTTTCTCTTCAATTATGGAATATTTAATTTTAACAAAATACTTTTAGTTTTGTATTAGGGTCAGGTGCTTACTTAAGTAATTTTTGTGGCTGCCATTAATATTTCACTTGTTTGATGGATTCCCTGGGACATTCCATTGCTGCTAATAATAACTATCGATTTTCTGACTGTGTGCAAGTAGATTATAAAAATTAAAAAGTTCAATTACCATAGTGAGCATACATGGTCGAGTAAAGTACAATTTAAAATATGCTTTTGCATATAAATCGTTAATATTACTATACCCCTACCTATTATTACAAATTCTCTACTTTTTACATTAGTCCCCCGCTATAGATTTTCGATAGAAAAGTTCACGTTAAGAAAGTTAACACTAAGTTTTATTAAAAAATCATGTCGAAGCAGAATTCAACTGCGTGCCGAGGAAAATATTCAAAAGTTTAGCCGTAAAACTTTTTTTTATTACTCTGTACGAAAATTATCCAATTAAGAATAAATTTAATAGGCAAACAATTATAATTCTAGTTGTGGGTCGCTAAGGCCACAATGAACATTGTCTCTTTGAGTCTTACCTATGCCCGATTCTTATTAATTAATTAAACAATTTCGTATATTTTCAACAGATAAACACCCTACCAACTGAATACACCAAACTTCAGAAAACTTTTAAAACCACCAAATCTATAAAGATAGCTACAAAATACCAATTCTAACGCACCACACTAGATAAAGAAGACGGCCAACAATATGATCAACATGGATATAAGTGTCACGCCCAACTATTCATATATCTTTGATTTTGAGAACGACTTTATACATCAGCGCACACGAAAATGGATGGTCGAGAATTGGACTTGGGTGTTCTACTACTGTGGCATCTATATGTTGGTTATATTCGGCGGTCAGCACTTTATGCTAAATCGGCCGAGGTGAGTCTCTTGAGTCATTCAACATACTATCTTTATTCGTTTTACTATTATACCTATTTACTGACTGACTGACACTTTCCCGTATAGTATAGCTTTTTAATTTATAAATTTAATACACATGTTTAATTCAAATGTGAATTTCGCATGCTTGCATAATGGAAGCCCCTCCATGATGTGGGGCACCTTTATTATGTTTTATTTTAACATTTTGCCTTGTGCATAATTCTGAAGCATGACATTGACAATGGTTGTGACTGTCTGTCTCGACGATCCGTCCGTCTGTTTGCTTTCAGCACATATTGCTTGGAAACCTTGAACCCAGTTTGTGTCTCTTGTCGCCGAGAAGTGTACTGATACTGGTGTATTTTTTTTTTCGTCTATATTCTTCCAAGTTAGCCACTGTATATTATATATAAGTGTGTGGACTGCTTTCACTTGTTAAATATTATTTCGTTTTGGGTTCTAGTTCTTAAACTAATTGTGGCAGATTTTCAAGGTATTGGAATAAAACTTAACTTGGATTCAAAAAACTTTAAAAAGTATGGAATATATTAAAGTCGATCGCAGCCGATTTGAGAGAGCACTGCACCATCGTACGAGTAACTTTGTATAGCAACGAAAAAAATTTTGTCTCTTGGACTCGAACTAAGAAGCAACGCCTCTATTTAAGTATCCTAATTTTGCCTAAAAGTAAATTCTGAATAATTAGAAGAAAAAAAATGTCAATGTCGCAATTGGCTGCAACCCTCCAGTAACTCAGCTACCCTTATGTTTTACTTTTCCCTTGAAGCTATTCGAAGACTAGCCACTAAAACGCTTCTATTTTTATGGGCCCATCTGACGTCATCATGATTCTAATTGAAAGAAAACCAACACTGTTACTGTATTGAAATTGTATTTATGGGTGAAAGGTTCGGATCTGCCTGCACAACTTATTATAAGTTGTAAAGAGTTCTAATGTCAAGTTTGGCTACATTGGGTGTTTGCATAATTTCTGATCGATTGCTTTACTTGGTAGAATCAATCATTTCGTTAAGTGACAGCAACTCTTAAAAGACTCTTCCTTATAATCCCAATACATACTTCTCGTACCTTTCTACGGGTGTTATCCTGACTTGGCGACCGTTTGAGAAGCCTCTGCGCGCTTTGACCATGACCCTTTTCTGCTAATATTATTGTAGGAAATCCACTTTTCATCGCCAGTTATTAAGAATTGGCTTTGATGACGTTTGAGCAACGCAAGCTGGTATTCGATCCAAACACCCCAAGCATTCGTAAATGCCTCGAAAATGTTGATTGATTTATGTTGAGGTTATGTGCGATATCTTTAAAAGCCTTGATTTAATCGACATCAGTGGTGACAGGCCGACCAGGACGAGGAGCATCTTCTAGATCGAAATCTCCGGAACAAAATTTTGCAAACCACTTTCGATACACACTTTCGCTCACAGCACTCTATCCGTACACGAGGCAATTCTTTTTATGGGTTTGCGCACTTTTGCACTTATCTCAACGAATATTTGCATGAATTGTCGATACGAGTTTAACCATTCATTAACCATTCACACTTTATACGTTTGACGCATGTCAAGGCGGAAAAAACCTGAGAACGATAGGTGATAGAATTTCGCTATACCCTACTAACTCTACTTGAATTGTTTCACGCCGTCTAACCATATTGGATGCATCATTTAGGATCGATCTTCTGGCCAACCGGAACTCTGGCCTCTCCTTTTTAATGTAGAGGGTGGAGGGTGTAACTATTTTTAACTTATCGAACAAATTTTGTGGGTTTAGAATTGAATACAAGGGGCTTTTTTAAGTTTAACAATTTGATTTATTTTTATAATATATGTGTTTTACTTAAGGCTAGCCATTAGAATTTACAGAGTTAGATAACTAATCTATTCAAATAGAACACAATTATTTGGTATAGTATGAATAAATATTGTAAGTGTATTGTCGTTGTATGACGAAATGAAAGTGAACACTAAACCTTGGTAAAAAAAACAAAGTAGTTTATAGTAAGTTTGTGAAAAACTAGTTATAGGTATATTCTTGATTTTCATTAATTTTAAAATTACATTTTTATGATGCTCGTGGTATAAATTCATTTATCATATTATTATTTGCTTGTGAATATAAACAGATAATTAGGCGTGATTAAGTATTGCTTGATTATTCACGAATTTATAAGATAAGTTAATTATAGGATCTATGGGCTGATTTTAAGATTTATATAACTAACATATATATAGGATTATTATTATAAATATAATAAATTTAAAAAAAAATGGCACTATAATTTAGACTCGGAAAAATTTTAGTATAAAAGTAAAAAAAAAATTATACACTGACAGACAAAAAAAGTTTACCGATGTAGAAAAAACAAATTTTCGAATTTTTCACGCTGATTGAAAATGGGTGCAATGATCGGTTTGATTTTTAGTTCGAAGTTTTCTGAGTTTTTCTCAAAGGAATTCAATCGGCATCAATTCGGGTGATTGTGGGGGTTTGATCGAGTTATATCAGCATGTCTTCTTCTTCTTTCTTCCTTATATACTAAATACAATGTTTCGAAGAGTGTTAATTCGAAAGAGCACGGTATGTGGATAAAATTAGATATCACACGGAACGAATTTCCGCTTTTTTTCCTAAGACCGTTTTCAACTGCCAATTCGGATCTCGAATGTATTAAAAAAGAAACATAAATAATATATGAAATAGTAGGAAAGAGTCGAAGAAAAACAAATTTTTTTTTATCATATGTCAAGTTTTTTTGACCGGATCTGTAGCCTAAAACAAGAAGCCTAATAATCTTTGTAAATCTTAAAAGCTTACTAGCCAACTATTTCAAACATAATTTAGTGAGCCTAAGGGAATCTCAGGGACGTACAGTTTATAGCCGATTCCGAAAGGTGGTGTCAAAAACCTCTACCTACTTCACTAATCAGCAGAAATTCTGCTTTTATCTCATGGGAGTTGTTGGGTAGTGCAAATGGTACTCATTCGGTGGGTGATAAATTCAGTAGCTGTGCTGTAATTAAAAAATTACTAAATTTTTTTAAAGTGATTAGTTCATAATAAATGATTATAATAAATATTAAAATTTTATATGTTTAAAATTCTTGTATTTGAAGGATTCGTGTTGGCGGACACATTACCAAATAGCAGCTACATAATATATGAGGTGTGTTCAAAAAGTATCTCAGAGTTTTGAATTTTCGAGGGTTACGTATTTTCGAATTTCGATTTTTTTGTTGCGTTATGTTGTTACTCATTTCTCTTACCGACAATCTGGGCCATTTTGAATGTTCACTTAATTGTTGGCAGCTGCTTCGCTTGCACGTGTATTGTGCGCGGATGCATGCTGTGGCATACGGCGAAGCTACCTTGGATTGAAGCATCGTTTATCGGTGGTACAAAATGTTCCCAGAAGGCCGAGAAGATGTAAACGACGAAGAGCGTGCCGGACGCCTGAGCACTTCAATAACAGACGAAAAAATTGATGAAGTGAAGAAAATGGTATTGGCCAATCATCGAATCACCGTTAGAGAAGTTGCTGAGGACCTAGACATATCGATTGGCTCGTGCCATTGGATTTCATTGAACAGTTTTGAATAATAGATTCGGTTGAGATAGAATTATGAATGACGGAGCTTTTAAAAATGTACGACAGGTAGTTGTACGATTCGTACCAAACTCTGTAAATATTTTAAGAGATATACACTTTCTGATTATTGAAGTCAAATCGACTAGCGTCCATGCGCCGATTATCAGAGCTATTCATGAGTAAATGAATTTTTTCTAAAACTTATTTACTACGATTGCCTCTACATCTTTTGGGAGAGTGAATCACCCACGCTAATCAAGTTGTTACATATGGTCACAAAATGTTGTTATGATTATGTATACTATGTATACTAGAATATAACTTATATTTGCGGGGAGATTTCGAACGATGGTGACTTCATTAAATCGCATGATGCTGTCACGAAAAAAAAAAACTACAATTCTAGTACGAGCCGATTTTGTTTTGTTTGCTTTTGTTTTACAGCTACGCAAAAACAGCTGTGGAAATTATTGGATGGCTCGAATATAGTAATTAATATTCAGCTGTCGTAATTGCTAACTTAGCGGGGGACTCCGGTACTATGGAGTATTCTTTCAGCAGTCATTAAAACAAAAATTTCCTTGTAATTATCAATGGTTAGAGGCACAACAATGCGATTCTTGTCAATCAAGAGGCATTAAAGTGAATTGCGGTTTGAACAAACACGCAGTAGAGCTTAACTAGAAATTAAATTCAATTAGCACGATTTGCTAGTAACTTAAAAAAGACAGATTTGTGCTGACTGAGTTCGAGTGAAGCACTTTCGGTTGGGTGTCACAAGTACCAGTAGCAGTTGATTTGCAAAAATACTCGAAATTGTTGCAATTTTTCACAAAAACGATATTATATTTGCGTGCTCAGTTTTTTGTTTTCTGACAACTATTTCTAATTGCCCCCATCATCATCATTGGGGCTATGATTTTGTGGAGTTGTGCGGCCAAATTGGATGAGCTCGTGTCATGCATGCCCTTTTTTGTGGCATCTAATCTTTTATTTGACTGTTTTAAACTGTTTTCAGTAGCCGTTGTCAAGCTAGCCAGCTCTAAATTCTTTGTTTAATGTAGATAGTGTGTGTGTGTTTGATAGAGAACTAGCTTATACTAAAATGATCTAATCCAGTACAGAACAACAACTTGTTATTCCATCTTTGCATTATCAACCATACAACGCTATCAGCTATTGGACCTTTAGCCAACTGCACACAGTCTCTTTGAACCGAAAAAATTAGACTTCCGCGGTAATATGAAGGTTTCTCTAAGTCTAAAAAAATAAACTTCGTTTTTTAAATTTTTTTTGCAATTGCGGATTGCACTAAATTGCAAGTATATTCAGTAATTCTTTAAATATTTTTTTATGGTATTATGAATTTGGCTCACTGCTAGCCAAACCTCAATCCAAGAAGTGCGAAAATTTCTTTTCCAAACACCAAAGCATGACGGAAATCACATTCAGCGATGTCTAATTTTAAAAAACAAAAAATGTTTCCTTTAAGTGTTCTGTTTTCTTTAGACAATTTCTAGTTTTTGCATCTTATTTACAGAAGACACAGGCGCATTCTTTTGATAACCTACTTTCGGATCCAGAAGTCACACAATTTTTATTTTTTCAAAAACATCGTTGGACATCTGTACTTGAAAAATACTTTATATAGGGTGTTTCAAGGTTATTTGAAAATAAAATCGTTTATCAGGTTCGGGGACAAAACCAATTTACTTGGCTATTTATTTACACTTCTTCTAATAGATCTTCCTTCATGGGAAAATAGTAGTGTTTCCCTTAACGCTATTTGTTGGCATAAACCTATAACTGGCTACATTGATTCCCCAACTTCTACTTCGGCAGCTTTTGTTTAACATTCCTAGTCCTGCTCTAGGAATTTTGTACCCTTATCTCAAAGAGATGCACTTTCCATGAGCGTTTTAGAGTTTATATTCGAATTATAATGTTTTGGTGCGTTTCTTCTTAAGTGAACTTTCTCCTACCGCTTTGATGAGAGCTGTTTTGAATCACCTGTGGGTAAAGGGACTCCTCCAACGGGTCGGTGTCCGTTTATTTTCTTTGATGCTGGGTCAAATAAAATCCCCCAACAAGTTAGCCCCAGCACAACAGGATTTCAGCGGACAATTGGTCTTGTAAAAAGATTTGGTTTTGTCGGAATCCTGACGTGCTGCTTGTCTTTGCACTTTGGATTCGGGCTTAAAAAATATAAGAACAGCATTGTATGACCGTTGATTTTGAAAGTCGGTTTAGTTATCAGAATGGTTAGATCATTAAACTAAGGGGTATGTTCCCCAGGGGAACAATTGCAGGCGGTACATTCCAACGTTAATATACCCTATACGATTTTAAAGCGCATGTCTTCTAATCCATAGTATGTTGGATAAGCCTTTTTAGTGAAGCTTCGTCATTTTTGGCTATAACTACCGAGGTACAGCACTTAGCTCTATTGTTCTTCGACAAACAAGGTCATGTCTATATCGATTCCTTTTAACGTCCTAATTATTTTGGTGGAAAGGGCGGAGGACTGTTTACATATTACACTCAATTATTTGGCACTTTATATATAGACTTTATAAAACCCTTTTTAGTTGTAAGCAAATGAGGAAGTTTTCGCGCTTGTTATATCTCATCATTAGGAATACCTTAAGTTTTTGCAAAACTAATATAAAATCTCGTATACTAAAACTTAGCCAAGCACTCTTCATGTCATACGTAAGTCTCTATGCGTCTGATTCTTCAATCCGCGTTCAACTATGACTATGACGGCAATGCCTTGGGTCTTAGACAATATTTCCATAAATATTACAAGTAGTTTTTTTTTTCATTTTAAATGCTGTTCCAATATTGACATATTCGGAGTGGCACGGGTTAACTGGACAGAGCTGGTCTGGCGTTGTGCTTGACTCATTGGTGGGACAAGCCAACGACGCATTTTGTAAAGGTGTGAAAATGAATTAGGCGCGACTAATCTGGAGAGGGTTGGATACAGCACGGTTTTTTTAATAACACGGTATTGTTAAGAGCAAAGGGCGCTAGCTTTAGGCCCTGTTGTTAGTTGTTTTTGTCTTTAAAGTTATCACTTGGTTGCTTAACCTTTTGCCCAGCGTAAATAATTAAAATGTTCACGTGCGCTGACTCTAATAGATTTTTTAGACATATTAGACTCAGAACTATGATTACGTATCTACAGACTACTATGTAGATAATGAAAAGATACATATTATGTAGGTCTGTATATAATTTATAGTTGCAGCTATGTGTTCGTTCTTATCACTTCTGTACAAGCCAAACAAATACGTTAGTTTGGGTCTTATCATGGTTGGGTCTCCCGATTTGGCATTTATCGTAGGTACATACATACATATATAACCAAGCAGTGTGCGCTCACTGGTCTGATTCAAGTCAAACTGTTTGGCATAAATATTTATGATATCACACTGCTTGAAATGATTCACCGGCACACGGTAACTCACTCATTTTGTAGATTAAGCTTAATTTTAAGGTTATTTAGGCATATCAACTAATTTTAATTTAACTTTAAATTGGTCACATTATGTGCATGCAAATTCTATATTTGCATATGGCTGACTATATAGTATAAAAAAAAAAAAATGCCACGAAGCACGCGTAGTGTAACCATACTCAATTAAGGATGAAGCTAGGAAAAACTGTCATGCCATAAATGGGTGTGTCCGTGTCCTGCCCGACGGCATTAAATAAATACCTTTAAAAAGTTCCAATGACATGTTGCTCGTAGTAGTTGTACCAATAATGCTAAAAAATACAATATATAGAGAACTTTTTACTTGTTGACTTACTTTACATAAAATCTATATGCACTGCTTTCCTCCTCCATGCTTACATAATAAAAGTTCTGTGTCATGTTGCATGTGCTGATAATAATGGCCACAATTGTGTATTTTAATGATGGAGGGCGCCGTTGGTCTGCACCATGGTGCAAAACAAGATTAAAATGAAATGATATCGAAACGATGATCACATCTGTCAACTGACTTAGTTTAGTTACTATGGAAAAAATCGTTCAATTTACTGCAAAAATAGTCTGACTGACTGACCTACACACATGACTCTCGTATGTAAAAGATTTCATTGCAAAATGTATCTAGCTATATGTATTAATAAAATTTCGTTGTGTAGGTGTGCGTGAGATGCACATAATGTAATGTAAATAAATAAAAAAAAAACGTAGCTAGATTTGGTTAGGCAAAGTAGATTCTGTATAGAAATTTGTTAATTTATGAGGTATGAGTTTTAGTTGGGCAAAAATGCAAAAGTGCCTGACTACGGAAGCAACATATATGGGATGTTTACAAGTATTATGTGGCGCGATTTGTTTCTGTGACTTATTTTAAAAACAATGATACAGTTTTGGATATTTTTCAAAACAATAAATATTTAATAAACCAAAAAAAAAATGGTACAAAGGGAATATTAAGTTTGTGCAAGCCGAAAATGTATGTAACATATAGAAGGAGACGTCGGAGACACCCCAAAGTTACATAAAATAGATCAGGGTGAATAGAGTAGTCGATTTACCCATGTCCGTTTGAACGCCTAGATCTCAGAGATGGTAAAAGCTAGAGTAACCAAACTTTCACATTAGATCCGATATTATTCCATAGGAGACAAGTTTATTTTATTTTTTGATATCGGGGATAAATTATATAGCTCCCATGGGGGTGTTTGAGACGACCTCGACAAAAAAAAGCGTTTTAGATGAATAATTCGTTTGTTTATGAAAATATGAAGATTTGGTATTCGAAAGTTTTTTATAGTTCCCAATCACTACCAAATTTGATCGAAATCGGTTGACTATATCATATAGCTCCCATAGGTCCGATCTTCCAAAAAAATCTATTTTTTAACTAAATTTGTTGTGTTTCGTTTGTTTGTTAAGATATTGGGACCAAATTTGACATTAGTGAGTATTTTATAGTTCCTAAGCACTGTACTAAATTTAATCCAAATCGTTTGACTAGATCATATAGCTCCCATAGGACCAATCGGTCCAAAAACACGTTTTTTATACAAAATTCGATGTGTTTTGTTTGTTTGTAAAGATATTTGAAATAAATTTGGCATTCAGATTTTTTTAAGGTATTTAAGCACTGCGTCAAATTTTATTGAAATCGGTTAAATATATCATATAGCACCCATAGGAACGATCGGTCAAAAAAAAATTTTTTGCTTGAAAATTCTTCTGTTTTTGGTTTTTTGTGAAGAAATCGGACTTTATTACAAGCTAGTGGTACAGGGTATCCTAAAGTCGTCCGCGCCCGACTTTACGTACGCCATTTTTTAATAAAGATATCGTAACCAGATTTGGCGTTTGGAAATTTTTTAGAGCATGTGCTCTAAATGTGCCAAAATTAACAAAATCTGTTGACTATATCATATAGCTCCCACAGGAACGGTCGGCACAAAAAAAAAATGTTTCGTTAAAAATTCATATGTTTTTGGTTTTTTGTGAAGGAACCGGACTTTATTGCGAGCTAGTGGTACAGGGTATCTCAAAGTCGTCCGCGCCCGACTTAAAGTACGCCATTTTTTTATATATATATTTATTAATTGGCTATCAACCGAAAACTGCCCAACTGACCCAATTTGTACAATTTTTGAAACCCTTCTCCACCCCTCTGTGATCTATGAAGACCTGCCCACGTAATTTGGTCTTAATTCGGTTATAACCCTTTATTGAAAGAAGAAGTAAATCGCTGCCCTCTAATCATTTCTTACTTGTTTACATTTATACAATATTTGCAAACGGAAAATTTACAAAAAAGTTTCGACTGAATCTACAAAATATTCAGACGCCAATAATCTGCTAGAAGCGTAAACATTTCCTCATAAAATAAAAATAAGATGCACCAGCTACTCTATTAAATCACGCCTTCTGATGTCGCATAGTCAGTCTACTTTTTGGTCTATGACCGGCCTGGGTAAGCAATACGCGTAAAGACAGCTTGGTTTACTTAACATATCACCCACAAAAGTATAATTGTGGACTAGACGAATTCAGATGGATTCACTAGTAAAATCCATACTATATTATAGTAATTCAATTGATAAAGCTCTATATTGAAAATGAACATTGCAAATTGTTGAAAACCATTAATATACTTTTTTCTTAGTGTATAACCACTAAATAAAGGAGTCCGCCCCTGCGCCTGTTTTTTTGTTTTGTTCCCTAATGTTGTTACAACACGCAATTCCTTGGCACAGTATCGTTGAGACAAAATGTCAACCTTTCATATAATCAGTTGATGTTTCCTATGATAATATAATGTTATGCAATAGCGTTAAGAAATATATTGCTCTGCGATAGTATAGTAAGTAGAGAAAAAAGAAACTTACATAAGTACTGGAGTATTTTCTTACAATAATTAGCTACATATTGAAAAATGATAGGATTAATTGAATGACGAAAGGTCAACATATTTTCTGAATGAGATATGCCCATTTACCAACTTAAAATAACTGATTTAATTCCAAATGCAGCTTACTACCCGAATATAAAATTAGTGAGAACATTTTTAGCGTGAAATTTGAAGGTCTTTAAACGATTTTGATTATATATTTCCATCCATCTTAGTTTGAGTTTAGGTTTATTCGATTTAAGGTTTTCTCTTTTCCTTTTTCAAGTCAATAAATTTAAAGAATCGAATTGATAGCGGGGCATATATCAACACAAATTATATTTCTTACGCATTTGCCAACCAAGATCAAGACGTATTGGGTGATTCATTAAGATCTTTTTTTTTAATGATTTGGCAAATGCAAATTTCAAAGGAATGATGGGATTTTTATTTATGATTTCGAAAGGATATTTTATGGCATTTATTTTTTAAAAATAATCTCGTTCAAATGTTGGCCGCAACTGCGTTTTAAATGGTCCTTCCTGAAGGTCCAATTTTCCATGACTCGTTCAAGCATTTCCACTGGTATTTGGCCAATAACACGAGTAATGTTGGCTTCCAAGGCCTCAATCATTGCTGGGTTGTCCACGTAAACTTTTGACTTTACGTAACCCCAAAGAAAA
>JBAMAX010003540.1:0-33419 GCA_037043745.1 Chymomyza amoena | reverse complement strand
GTTGTTCCACACAATCCTGGGCAGTGACAGAAAAGGTGCTCCTCATCGACACAGCTTTTGCAGAAGTCATTGTGAGCAGTGCTTAGCCTGAATGCATTAGTTCACATCAGGCAGTGTCCGATGATTGCTCGGATTACTTTCGAGCATTGAGTTCCGTTTAGACATAAAAGTGTCATTGGTTCTTTACCCGATGTAGGCCTGACCAAGTTTGCCTTGAGATCCTACGTTTCGGAAATTCGATTCCACGTTAGGTTTGCAGTATGAGCGAAATGGGTTTTAATGCTTAGCTTTGTAGTTTTCTATCCTTGTCTTGAAGCAGGATGTAGATAGTTCCTTATCTTGCCAGTTCGTCCGCGATGCAGTTTCCCTCTATACCCCCATGTCCGAGTGCCCAGATGAGGTGAATTGCAAACTGTTCTGCCAGCTCCTCCAGAGACGAGCGACAATTGTTCACTGAGTTTCTACTGGAAAAACTTGAATGCTTCTATCGTTTTTTATCTCTGTAAAAATGTCATCCAAGGCAGATATACGAATTGTCTTAATGGAAGTCTTCTGTAGATTTCTATATTTTGATATATACATAGATACTTTAAAGTTTCTAACTCTTTTTTCACTAACCTAATCTACACCTTAACCCTTGGGTGCAGTGTATCAAATAAAAGGAAACAACTCTCAGAGCTACAGCTGGCAACTATTTGACGATGCGTCCACCAGACTGTCCAGGCGTCCGGCAATCCTGTCTAATGTCGGTTGTGGCTGCTTTTAGCGTGAAACGTTGTTTTTGCAACGTCTATGTATAGCTATTAACAGGTAAAGCTGCAACTGCTTTTAGGGGTTTTTAAGGGAAGGAGAAAAAAAACCAGGGGTTAAGGGTTGCCTGCGCTTGATTAATTGCAATAGAATGGGACTTGTGACTGGCTGTTTGCAAATCAAAAGTGAACGAAGGACTTGCTGCAAAGCTCTTTGATTTCTTCTTTAATAAGTATCCTAGGGGTATTTGGTACTTTCCGCCGCTGCAGTCAAGCAACAACCCTAAACGCGTTGAGTGAAAACTGGTGAATGTGTCTGCGGCACTGACTTGTTTACCCTCTTGGCAACTCTGCTGCTTTTGCTGCTTCTTCTTCTGTTTGCCAGTTGCTTTGTCTTTATTTCAATTTCATTGCAGACACTGGTCAACCCTTTTTTTTTTCAAGTGCGAAGACGGCACAAAAGCGTTTCATAAATGATTAATATATTCATTAAAAGTGCTGCATAGTATTAGGCGTGAGGCGTAAAAACTTTTAATGCTGCAGAGTTTTTAAATTTTTTATTACAATTTTAAATGATTTTGAATTTAAGCACCACTTTTGTAGTAGATTTTGTGGTTGCCACTGACAAACAACCACAACCGGAACAAAAAAAAATAAAATAATAACAGCAAACCATTTAGAACTAGTATTTTATGTATCATAGAAATTATGGAAAATTAATTTAGACACAAATTGATTGCATACAAGTTATTGTGTGTGTGTGTGTGTGTGTGTGTATGTGGCAACCACAATTGGCAAATAATTGTGTTACGGTTTTTAAGCCATTTCCATGTTGCATGCAACAAATACTAAACGAACCAATGTCAGTATTTGAGTGTGTTTAGCTACCCAGTAGACCAAAAGTCGCCTATTTTCAGAAAGCATTCGCAAATGCAGGCGGCAACGTACAAAAAGCAAGTGTTAGCAATCGAATAAAGTGAATATTTTATAAAGCAATTAAAAATTACAAAATATCCATTTGGTTGTTTGTTTATTTTAAGCCAAAAATGAAGAGAGCTATTCCGCTCATGAGAATTTTATTTAAGTTTTAGTTGCTGAGCTTTTGGTCTGCTGGGTAGCCCTATGTATCTATAAGTTTTGTACGCCCTTTTGTTTGTATTTATGAGTTTACCAACTGTAATTAAAATAATTGAAATATTCTACAAAACCTACGCGGTTTGTGCAGATAAAAAAATTCACAAATTTCTGGCAGCATTTTTGAATATATATATTATTGGGTCAAATTTATTGATTTCATAGTTCGCATTTATGTTATTCTGTTAAGTGTATTTGCACATTTGAAAAAGCATTCGAAATGACCCTCTAAACGACTACTATATTGGATTAGAATGTGTTAAATTGTTTTGCATTGTTTTAATATAAGTTTATTTAAAACCAGGGGGTTACGCGCCCTGCTAAGTTTGCATGCCAACAGCCGTTTCAATAAAATTGGTTTTGTCTAACTTTTAAAATACCTTACATTATTTTAAATTATACTAAAAATTATAAAATAAAATTATATGAGGTGAACTAGTTCACGTAACGTAACGCTATGTTTAGCTTTGATAGTAAATAAAAAAAATAAAAAAATAATATGAAAATTTTTAAAACTAAGTAGTTTTTTTATTGAAATTTTTTTAGGGGAATTTTGTTGTCCACGCAATGAAAACACAAAAATTCCACCTATCTTCGACCGAAAATGTGGAAATATAAAAATAGTTTTTAAAGAAATCGGAAATTAAAAAACATTATATTTGTATAAAAAATCAAGGAAAACTTATATTCAATGAACTTTCATCATCAAAAATTCTTTTCGAAAATACAGTGGAAAGACAAATTTTTTTTAATGCATTCGAAAATGGCTTCAAAAATGTAAATCCTCTCACTATTTTAATTTTTTTTCATTGATAATCCCTCAAATCTGCACTCCATCAAGCCATATCGGAAGAATACAGTGCACATTTAACGGGTGATTCATTAAGACCTTTTTTTTTAATGATTTGGCAAATCCAAATTTTAAAGGAATGATGGGATCTTTATTTGTGATTTCGAAAGGATATTTTATGGCATTTATTTTTTAAAAATAATGTCGTTCAAATGTTGGCCGCAACTGCGTTTTAAATGGTCCATCCTGAAGATGCAATTTTCCATGACTCGTTCAAGCATTTTCACTGGTATTTGGCCAATAGCACGAGTAATGTTGGCTTCCAAGACCTCAATCGTTGCTGGTTTGTCCACGTAAACTTTTGACTTTACGTAACCCCAAAGGAAAAAGTCGAGCGGTGTGATATCGCACGATCTTGGCGGCCAAGGTACGGGTCCCGTACGTGAAATTAATCTCTCACCAAATTGACCTCGCAATAGAGCCATTGTTTCATTGGCAATGTGAACCGGAGCGTCATCCTGTTCGAACCAAATGCCGTCGAGATCACTGGCCACAATTTCAGACAGCAAAAAGTCCGTTAACATGGTCCGATAACGTGCGCCATTGATGGTAACGTTCGTATCTTGCTCATTTTTAAAAAAATACGGACAATCATTGGCCACCAGCCCACAGACCCCACCAAACCGTTGTTTTTCTTGGATGTAATGGCATCTGGTGAACCTCTTTGGGTTGATCTTCTCCCCAAATACGGCGGTTTTGCTTATTCACGAAACCGTGGAGTCAAAAGTGGGCCTCATCACTGAACAAAATTTTGGTCGAAAACAACGGATTTTCATCGATCTTACCAAGAGCCCATTCACTAAAACGGCAACGTGCAGGAAGATCATTTGGCTTTCCATGATGATTTGCCAATGAATACTGAACAACTTTGCCTTTGACAGCTGTCATGGATCACGCGTGATCCACACGAAAATCCCTATTGAAAAAAAAAGGTCTTAATGAATCACCTTTTACATCTCAGCGGCAAGGTGCTCCTCTTATTGTACAGCCACCGTTGTTGTAGTAGTCTGTGACGACATCTTTTAACTGTCTCTTTGAGGTGTGGCCCAAAGGTAAGGCGCTTGTCCAAAGTGATGCCGAGGTATTTAGCTTGTGACGGCTGCTCCAGGGTAACTCCTTCAAGCTGGACTGAAGGGGTATGCGTCAATCTTTTGAGTGTGAAGCAAGGGCTTATTATTAGTGGGTTAACCTTAAAATTCCACCGTTTGCACCAAGCTGCGAGAGTATCAAGATACGCTTTTAGACCATAACTTTCCTCTACGCTACATTTGGTATTATAGATGACTGCCGTGTCATCTGCGTATGTCGCAATAATAGCCTTAGAGGGAGCTTCCATATGTTCAGAGGTAGGGCTATATCAGAAATATACAAAGAAAAGTGCAGCGGACCCAGAGCTCTCATAATATAAGTGGACGAGTATACTTATGTCCCTTATCTTGACCTTAAACTCTCGTCCTTCCAGGTATGACCTTAAAAGGCCGTAGTATGCAGAGTAGACACTCGTGCCACACCCTATCGAACGTTTGCTGCATTACTATCAAGACAGCGTTGGAGAACTCCAGATCGTCAAAAGCCTGTATGATGTGCTTCACCAATCTGTGGACCTGTTCCATAGTGCCGTGTCCCTATCGAAAGCCGAATTGGTGATCCGGCAAGATATTGCATTCACTTATAATGACAGAAATCAGATTCGCACTATTGCTCCTCCATAATTTAGACACGGAGGGTGAAAGACTTATTGTCTTGTGAATCATAAGCATCGCAGCTAGTTTCCATTGGTTTGAGAAGACTTGGAGCCTGATAATAGCATTAAAAATTAATACAATATAAGGGAGGCGAGGCCTTCAACGTAATATTGAAATTCCTATCAATACCCGGAGCTTTATTTTTCGGCAATAATCGGATCGCTTCTGTTATTTCTTCAATCCTTATTGGGTTAATAGGCGGGGACATCTGCAGTGAGGTTTGAAGGCTCTAGAGGGTCTCCCTACGCTACTCTATCGTATCAAATTCATAAGGACGTTTTTAGCAAGCTCACCACCAGGACATCGGACTGGAATTGTAGTACGCATCTTCTTTTTTTAAATTCAAATAAATACTCAGTTAAAAAGCTGAGGAATGGCAAATTTCCTTTACAAGGTCACGTCACGCCAAATAATAAAAGCTCACATAGTCTATCTTAAATTTAAAAACTTAGCTTGTTTCTTTTCTGTAATGATTTTTAGCAATTGTAACGTCACGCCAAATTGTAAATGCTCATATATTATAGCTCTTTTACCAAGAATCCATGTCTTATATGAACACCCTAAACTAAAACTTACTACCATTTTTTTTTTGTTATAGATAAAAGTATAAATTATTTGGTTTCGCTTTCTTGTTTAAGCCATGATCTAGCAGCTGTTAGTCGAAACTTTGCCAAGTGGCATAACTTGCTGCAGATTACCTGCATATTCAGCATACATGGCATACTACAAGCTGCCACAAACCTGTAGATACATTCAAGTGGCATACTCCTTGTGGTCGGCTTATTGAGTTTCCATACCACAAACTGCTGCAACAGTTTCGCGCATTTATCACATTTATCTTTGGACATTGTTCCACGTAGTTTGTACTCTGCACTGCCAGATATATATACACACACACCCACATGCATTTATGTACATATATACATATACAGTTGCATACTTATATGTAGATAAATACAGCAATAAAGCAAAAATGCAAACATGGTTTATTTGCGTATTGAGGTACCCAGAAGCTTGTTATAAATTCTTAATACAATAACAACAAAAAACGTAAAAAAAGGAATAATTTTTAATCCTATTTGGGATTTTTGTAACGTTGCAACAACATTGTATTTATTTATTGTTGGCTTTTAGTCGAATATGCGCTTGTAAGATAAGCGCAGCTGCAACAACAAATATCCTTTAGAACATGTTCAAAACCGCTTACAAAAAAATAAATGAAAACTTTACAACACTAACTTAATTGCAGCTCAGTTGGGCTTATATAATTAACTAAAGCGGTTTTGAGTAGACATCAACTTAAAACCACATTACCCCCAAAATCTAACACTAGTTATACATATGTATCAATATAATACTGAGTTTTTAATGCAATTTACCTCCATCTGAACCCTATACTTTTTTCGCTGTTATGCCCATTCATTAGGCCAATCAACGCCACGCAGAGCTGCAGTCTGAGAGAGCTTCCAAAACCCGCCATTTTAAAACTAATTTTGTGTACTAAATTAGGAACAAGGAAAATAGCGCCAAATAGTAAACTTAAGTTCAGCAAGTTTTACGTACTCTAACTCGTTAGGCGTTGGCACTTGTATTAGTTATATATTATGCTTTGACTAGGACCCCTTTTTTTCACAAAATATCTTCTTATTTTATGCCGAAAAGACAATGTAAATTTTTGGTCTTGAAAAGATAACGATACGTCTAAGCGACGTACATTTTTTTTTTTTAATTCATCATCAATATAAAAAGATTAACGATTTTGATTTTATCGAAAAATTGTGTTATGTCCTGTTTCTCCTAGAGGAGCATTGGGCCATATTATCTAACAACAGCTCTTAAGGTAGGTTAAGGTTAAGGTGCCGCAGTTGGGACTGACGTCCCAACTCACCTAGGCCAAGGATAGACCCGTTGCGATACCGCATAGAGTAATGCAATAGAATTTCCGCTCACTGCATGCTTTTATTTTCGAATGAGGGTCCCTCATAGATAGGTGAGGCACAGCCATCCAAAAGGTCTTGCCTGAATAAACCCTTAAATTAAGGCAAAAGATTTTGCGACTCTCCGTATCAGTAGCAGGTCTTTTGTTAGTATAAACCTAAGATGCAAGGGACTAAGTCCGTGACTTTCCCATGGGACCTAAGCTCTTTTACTGTACTGCCTGGGCAGTGGCAAAAGAATATGTGGTTCTACCGTCTTCTAGATAGAGCCTGCCTCTGAAGAGTCGATAGGCCAATGCTCTGACAGATAGTCATACTAAAGTGTGGTAGCCAGATCGGTACGCTACCAGGAGCGTTAGGTCTGCTCTGCCAAGGCCTTTTATCTTGAATGTCAGAGGTATGACCCAGGCACTCCTTGTCTTGAAGGAGGATGCTGGTAGAACCTTGTCTCAGCCTATGTTCATCCTGCGATACCATTTGTTCATCAAAGTCCTTATGTTCTGTGGACCACATATCGACGCAGTGAATGTAACAAAATGTTCAGCCATCTCTCCTGCAGAGATCGTAGCGACCAGTTGCCATTCACTCCCGATCGTCCATGTACACGACATGCACATCTGTTCAAACGGTCAGGCACTGAATAGCCGCTTGCCTGCCTAACCATACTAGAAACAAATGTTCTTCAGGATGATAATGCCTTAATAGCTTGCTAGGTTTCATCTAACAATAACGCTTAAATTAAATTAACTATCCCAAGATCCCCTAGGGGAGGATCACTACGGGCAGCAGATCTCTATGTACCTTACTCTGCATGAAATGACGCTGGGTCCAACGAATTTCAACAGCTACACCCTGCATGAATACAGTAGGTCGCTTGGTGGTATTGACCTAAGAAAGACGGATCCATTCATCTCGCTTGTGAAAGGCCCTGTCTCACATACACTGGTGGGCAGTCATAGAGAATATGTGTTGACGGTGTCATCGTCATTGAGACAGAGTTCTACACTCTGAAGAATCCGATAGACACAATTTTTGAAGAGGGTCTCTTGCAGAGTGGTGCCAGATAGGTATGCTACGTCCAGACCCGACGAGTGGGATGGCGAAGTTGGGAAGGGGTCTCTATCCCGGGACCGTGTAATTACTGTCCGTCGATCGTGACTCAAGCTAAATGTATAATAAAGGCGCTGGTACGCTTTCCTAGTCGTGGTAGAGGATTTTCTCTTTACAGCCCTGGCTACGACTGCGCTATGCGCTATTTCCTATCGCAGCCTTAAAGACATCGGGTGTCTCCTATGCAGTCCATTTCGTCTTAACTGTAGACTAAACAGTACTACAAAAAGATGCTGGAGATTTAGTCGTGGCGGACGCACCCTGTTGTGCTAGATGATCAGCGATTGTATTTCCATCCGCACATGAGTGTCCAGGTATCTAACTAGCATGATTCTTTTCATGAGTGTGTAGATGGACGGTCCATGAAGATAGTGCAATGATAGCAGCTTGGCTTTCCGAATAAAGAAAAATGTTTGCTCCCCTAGTTCCCTAGTGAAGGATGCAATGGTGCGCAGATCTCTATTACGTGAATCTCGGATTGAAAGACTCTGGTCCAAATACCCAAAGCCATAGGGATTCTGGTGTTGGGCCCAGTGACCTGCACTCGGCTTAGGTTCTATCCGTGAACCAAATGTTTTTAAAGGTGCTGGCGTTAGCCCATCAGTCCAGTGTCACTTGTTTAAAGTCCAGATGTGAGAGCTGGATATGTTATCCATCTTGCATGGGTGACTTTTTGATGAAAGTGTGTAGTGGTGTAAGTCCATGGACTGACTCCAAGACAACTGTTGCACAGGTATGCATAGCTCCCGAGGGCTACATTCATGGTGTAAAATATACAATAACAACCTCGTCCCTATGGGTATAGAGTATAAGCTGAAAAACAGCTGAAAACTAGTTTCAAATTAAAATTGTTAAACCCCGCGATACATTCAACATACAAAGCAAAGATGCCCCCCTTTATGCGGGGTAAAAACCAACAAGGCCAAAATGTGAAAAAAATACCTTGCCAAAAATGACTTTACCTTTTAATGAGTTTTCAATGTGGGAGTTTCGGGGACCCAGCATTTTGGTTGCTTGTGCGTGCTGAGCGCCTAAATTTACACAGCACATATGTGTAAGTAAGTACATAACATACTATCTATTTAATTTGCATTTTACACGCAAAAATAGTTTCCATTTCGAAGGTTTTTCGTGGCTTTTGGCCGATTGCGATCCCAGCGTCGTTGCGCCGTTGTCCAATGTAGTTGTTGTGGTCGGGGTTTCAATGTTGGTTGGAATTACTCATACGCACCGTGTGCCAAATTGCTAGCACATTCAACCACAGGTCAGTTGCGCTCAAATTCCGCAGGCAGTGCCGTCCGTGTGAACAGCAATGCGTACATTACACTTATGTTAATGTGTGTGTGGATGTGTGTCTTAGAGATGGAACCGAAACAAGGTTATTTTTCGTGGCGATATGCCGATATTTATCAAAGTCCTAAAACAAGCTAAACTTTTTTTATTTTCAAAAACTTCGAGATGGCTTTGGCAGCTGGGACTATTGAAATTGCCCTCGCTATTTGCAGAAATATTTGTTGGGCCCATATGAAGCCACACTCATATTAACATGATACGATAAAAAGGTCATAGTAATTAGAAATAAATGAAAAAATTTCTACCACCGTACTTTTATTATTTTTCATGTGCTACAATTTTTCTAATTTACAATTTCAATTTTGTTTTTATATGCAAGACTAGAATCCTGTTTGTTGACGCTAAAAATTTAGTTTTCAGATAAAGGATAGTAAGCAGCAATGTAAAACCGCGTGAAAGAAAAAAAAGTGCTACTTATTTTGAGCCCAAAAACAAATTGCATGCTTAGAATTTGTAAGCAGAGTGATGCCCATGTCTGGGCAGTTGACATGTAGATGGCGCTATAAAAAATAGATGGCGCCAAAAAGTAAATATAAAAATCAGGTGATTGTGTTTACAATATTAATATATAGTGATATAATAGTAATAAAAATCAAGGAAATATGACAAAATACATATACAAAGTGGTTGGTATTTATAGCTCCGCACTATGGAGATCTGCATCAAAGCCTTTTGAGAACGGTATCAATAACGCTCGGATATTATTTGAGCTCGAAAAGTTTTTTCCACGAATGGCATTCAGAATCAGGTTTTCAAGTCGAATCAGGGTGCTTAGTACTTCTTAATTGAAACCTTATTTAAATTCTGTGATCAAGAACTTCGAAATAATTTTTCTGAAAGTTGTTGCAGCATCGAGTTCTTTGGATGGAACGGCATTTATGGTGTATTCCAATCTTTTGGGTTCTTTTTGCTCTGGAAGTAGTTGAGAATTCAAACCAAGTGCCGTTCCTTCGTCTGTTGTGGCTTAATTAATCTTCTGAAACGCTGTTGAAGTTCTAATTGCCTCCACTTGCAAAATCAAGATCTCTACTGATCGTAGCACACCAGATGCTGTTTGTTTTGAGATTGCAGCGCTCTAGCAAGGGCTTCTCGCGGACCGAAAATTTAGATTGTTGCATTTAAGTGTGACATAGTTTCGAAAATGAATAATTTTTTGAGCCATCCACGTACTTTCGCTTTCCTTACGGGAGACAGTGCACCTGGTTCATCAATGATCTTCTGTAACGTTTGTCGGACCCTGGCGTACTCTTTCCTGAACCTAAAACTCGAACGCACTAATGAGAGGACACATTGCAATTAAATTGTGCAATTTTTCTTCGGGCTCATTTTCTGTTGCACTTTTCTTCTCTTAGAAGATTCTAAAATAACATTAGATGAATCCTTAACCATATAAAGAATATCACGAGAAAGAATATCGTCGTTTACCAATAATGCCAATCAAAATCTAATCCAATATATACCTTGTTACTGCAAATAGTATGTCATTTCGGATGAAGATTGTAATGGTTATAAGAAAGTATGTATTTTTTTTGACCCCCGTCCATATAAGCTGAATCAAAAATCAAGTATTGTGGGAATGCCAGAATAATTATATGGCAATTACCAAAAAAGTTACAAAACATCAACTCCTTACAGTCTAAAACTTTTTTCAAAACTAAACTTATTAACGAATCTGTTGGACCTCAAAATGTAGTCCATCTCTAGCATGTTGGTTTAAAGCATATGAGTGCTTTCGGTATAATTAGAACTTAACTTTTAATTGGCCAAGCATAAATTATTTAATGAGTTTGTTTTGTTCACCAAATGAGATACTTACTTAAAACCCCGAAACTAAAAATTCCCACTTTCGAAATTTCAATTAATATTCATCCAAAAAATATGCAGCACATGGCACGTAAATGCGCTTAAGCGGCACTTTTGTTAATAAATCAAAGCAAATTGCAAATAATTGGCAATGCTCTTCTTTTTTTTTGTTCGATTTTGAAGTGTTCTTTTTTGTATACCCTTTACTCAGAGTCTGGAAAGTTGTATTTTGTTCTTCAAAAGGTATGTTGCAAAGAAAACAGAAACAGACTATATAAGCATCTTAATATCTGAAGATCCAAAATTTTTTGAGAATTATCCTTAATCGAGTAAATTTTGATGGCTTTTGGAAGACCTTTATTAACATAAACTTTCGGGAATACGAAAATTGTTCTTCCTTTACGAATTTCAGCGACTTATTTTATTCTGCTTAAAGAATTATTGTTTTTAGAAATGGGTCAGAATATTCAACATTTTTCTTGCAGGCTTGTTCCACTTTAGATTTATTGAAGTGTTAGTCCGGATCTTAAAATATACTTTTCCGCTCCAACTGGTTATTTTTTTCTTAAACATAAGTTTCTAATCATCGTTTGGTGCACTTCTTTTGTTTCAGAACATTTAAGTATCTTAACTACTTATTAAATTAAATACAATCCGGCGTAAATACCTAAGTTCCCACCTTACAGTTTACATTAATACAATTTTTTGAAGGTTCCAGGGGGAGTTTACCTCATTAAGGGGCACACCTAGTGTGAAATTTTCAAAAAAAAAATTAATTTTTTTTCCATATTTCTATAGGTTATACCTTTAAAAATAACATACTAAAATTTTAAATCGATATCTTAAATAGTTTTTGAGTTACAGCCATTTAAAAGAGTAGCCGCTCTATAACAGTGAAAACGATCATTTTATCTTTAAGGGCACACCTAGTGTGACAACCTAAAAAAAGGCCATTTTTGGGAATTAATAAAAAAAACTAGTGAATCCATCTATTTAAAATTTTGAGAGAATATTTATACATGTTTTGAGAATACACAGTAAAATTTTTGAAATAAAATATTAAATATTTTTGAAATGACACGCGATCTCAGGTATATACCAACTATCTAACTGCCGAGCGGCTACTCTTTTAAATGGCTGTAACTCTAAAACTATTTAAGTTATCGATTTAAAATTTTAGTATGTTATTTTTAAAGGTATAACCTATAGAAATATGGAAAAAAAAATTAATTTTTTTTTTTGAAAATTTCACACTAGGTGTGAAAAACGCGTTTTTCTCGAAACAGCATTTTTCGAATTTGCTGGAGTGATTACTCGAAGACAAATGATCCGATCGCTATCAAATTTTTTTGCATCTCCTCTATATAGTTCTCCATACCATGAACCTCCAGTTTTTTGATCTGATCAAAAATCGAATTTTGGGAGTCCAAAAACGACCAAAATTTTGGGAAAAATTTAACTTTTTTTTTCAACATGCCGCCATTTTGTCAATTTTCGATTTTTTTGTTCGCCCGAGGTTCATGGTACAGACAATATGTTTTAGTTTAACGAGAATTTATTTTTTTTTTAGGTTTTATCGACGGAGAAGGCTGCAATCACTCCAGCAGTGGAGGAACTTTTTTTTTGGTGCAGCCGGAGATCGCGTGTCATTTCAAAAATATTTAATATTTTATTTCAAAAATTTTACTGTGTATTCTCAAAACATATATAAATATACCCTCAAAATTTTAAATAGATGGATTCACTAGTTTTTTTTTATTAATTCCCAAAAATGGCCTTTTTTTTATGCTGTCACACTAGGTGTGCCCCTTAAACGAGTATACCGAAGTCGGTTACGCCCCATATTTTTTTTGCTTAAGAGACTGCTCATTAAAAATGGCAAATCATAGTTGAAGAGTGCATTGCAAATGTAGTGAGATGTAATTATGACAAAGAGAGTGAAAAAGAATTGGCAGCACAAAAAAGAGAAAACAATGAAAAGTACAGTTAATTATGCTGAAAAGTATGCAATGGAAAAAATCAACACTCTCATGTAAAAAGAGGTTTGGCAGCTGCAAACTTCTATTTTCATTTTCTCTTTTAGTAAAAGTGTGTAAAAGGTATATCATATTGGGGAAACAATTTGCAGAAACTGGTATGTTGTGTTTTATCTATACCTACAATTTGTATAACTTATATCTGTGTTAATACATATGTATTTTATTAATGTAAATATATTTTTTGTATAGTAATATTACCTAATTACAGAATTTTTGTTGGTTATGTAACTTTTTTGTTTATCGAAAAATTACAATATTTTGATTCTTCGTAACATAATGTCAAATTTCATATACAATTCAATTAATTTTACATTCTGCTCGATCAAAAAGCTTAGTTATGCAAGAACTAGGCTAGAATTTATGTTATAAAACATATCTTGAAAAAGAATTTAAATACAAAAGCTATTAAACGATATAAATTGCTTCAAATAATTTCAAATCAAATTTCAAAAGCTCAAAATGCAATCATCATAATGAATTTTCAATTTTTTTCAAACTATTTTTTATTTTTAATCCCCGACGCAAAAAGAGGTGTTATAAGTTTGACGTGTCTGTTTGTTTGTCTGTCTGTCTGTCTATGGCATCGTAGCTCCCGAACGCATGCAGTGATTTCAATTTAGTTTTTTTTGTATTAAAGGTGAATTATATGAAGTGTTGTTAGACATGTTTGATGAAAATCGGTTGAGCCGTTTAAAAGTTGTGTGGAGTGAAAGTGGGGAGAAAAACATCAATCTGTCAAATATAGCTTGAAATTGGGTCTCATAGCTGACAATCACACTGATTCTAATCAAAAAATATCGACGATCTTCCCCTCGACGTCAAAAAGTTATGGCCATTATGAAGTTTGAAAACATAGACTTTGTCTGATCTGGTTTAGAATCTGTCTGTCTGTCTGTCTGTGGCATCATAACTCCCGAACGCATGCAGTGATTTCAATTTAGTTTTTTTTGTATTAAAGGTGATATGTGCGAGTGTTCCTAGACATGTTTGATGAAAATCGGTTGAGCCGTTTAAAAGTTGTAGGGAGTGAAAGTGGGGAGAATGCGTAAAACAAAAAAGCGAATCGAGCTTGACCTTAAATGTAATCTATACCTTAACGAGAATCTAAATTATAGTAAGTATATTATAATATACTAAAGTCTAACTTAACCAAACCTACCTATAAAAAGTATGAAATGAAAAAATTAAATTAAAAATTTAAAAAACCCCCGAACTTAAGTAATTTTCATTTAAAAAGTAAAAAATAATAAAAGAAACTTAATGTTAAAGTACCTAAGAATCTATTAATAATTCTAAAAAAAATACGTCGCGTTGGGGGACCGCTCTAACTAACAATTTAAATACAAATAGTCTAATTAAGCAACAAATATTGAACTTAAAAGCAAAATTAAGAAAATACTTCAAAAACTTTCATAAATTATTAAAAATTTGCATGTAAGATACGACCGTCAACGACGTCTGCCCTCGCGTGTCCCCCAACGCGACGTATTTTTTTTAGAATTATTAATAGATTCTTAGGTACTTTAACATTAAGTTTCTTTTATTATTTTTTAATATTATATTAGACCAATGACTAAAAGATTTAGGTCTTTTAAATTTTTTTAAGATGTCAAGACTTTTATTTGTACAGAAAAAATTGTATTTTATGACCTTTTTAAAAATGAATAAAATTTAACAAAACTGCTTTCATATTTAAATTTTTCTTATTTTATTTCTCTATGTAGACTTTATAAAGTTTTGGAGCAAAAAATAATTATATTAAATAAACTTTATTTCTAAATATAAATATACTGTCATTCTTCGGAAAACCAATATTTTGTGTTTCGAATTTTACCAAAACGAATTTTGTATGCGAATGGATTGGAAAAATTGAATTGAAAAATGCGCGAATTTTATACCGACATAATTTTTTAAATATTTTTTTATATTCATAGATTAAATTTATGACAACTTTAAATTAGACAATTGTGCGAGAGGGTTGCAACAATATATATATATTTTTTTTTCATTTAGTACTCCTCCAGGGAGCTTAGGGCTTCAACAAGCACTTTCCACCCGACTCTATTTGGCGCAGTTTTCTTTGCTGTGTTCCAGCTTATGTTATGTTGGGACAATTCGTTGAGTGTTGTACGACGCCAGGTTGCCTTTGGCCTTCCCACTCGTCTGCTTCCTTGTGGGTTCCATTCCAAGGCCATCCGGACGATGCTGTTTGGGTCTTTTCTAAGAGCATGGCCAATCCAACGCCACTTGCCTGTTCTTATCTGGTTACAGATAGGAACTTCACTAGTTTAATGTCATAGTTCCGCGTAATTCTAAGGCACTTGTTGACGAATGATTGTACCTTTGATATCATCCTCTACGGGCCCACCAACGTTTCGTTGCTGTACAACAAGATGGATTGACACTCGCAATGAAGATCCTCAGCTTTGTTCTTCTGCTTATTTGCTGGTTTCTCCATATGCTATACAGACGATTCTCTATATCCTCATCCACCCCACCACTGGAGGATAATGTGGTGCAAAGGTATGAGAAACTATTGACAAAGTTGACAGTGCTCCCGCAGATGGTTAGGCTACCTTGGCTGGTGTGGTTGAGACGCATCACTTTGGTTTTGGATGCGTTTGTCAAGAGTCCAACTTTGCTGGCCAGGATCTCGAGATCATTCACTTTGGCTTGGATATCACTTAGTCGTCCGCGTAATACAGGTCCTCCAAATGACGGTTGAGACTCCACGTAGTCCCACGTCGAGACCTGCATACATCTCTCATAACTTCGTCAACTACTATATTGAATAGTAGTGGTGATAGGGGGCATCCTTGCCTAACACCGGTGCTTGTTTGGAAAGGTGTACTGACTTTCCCGTTGTGTAGTACTGCCAAGTCCGCATCATCTTACATCGCTTTTACTATCGATACGATGTTGACTGACACTCCTTTTCGCGCCAATGCCCGCCATATTGCTGCTCTGTCTACTGAATGGAAGGCCTTCTTGAAGTCGATGAACAGGAGGTACAGTGGTGTGCGCCACTCCACAGCTTGCTCGGTTATTATGCGTAGTGTGTTAGGCTGATCTACCCAACTCCAATGTGGTTGCAGTCACTAAGGTCCCCTATCTTTGGTAGCTTGATGATTATTTCTGCTTTCCAAAGTGAGGGCACACACTCATTCTTCCATATACGAGTGAAATGTGGGTGCAATGTTTCGGCAACAAGCAATCTACGGTTGATAGTTTTATATAATAAATGAGAATAAAAAACTTCGAAAATCTCTCTCTTATCTTACTATATTGCTATGCATAACGCGCTAAATTCTTTGAAAAGAAAAGACTTACGAAACATTGTCTATGTCTTTTATATTTATATCGATTTAAAAAGTGGTTTGTTTCACTTATTTTTACCCATATTCCAATATATGTATATAAATATATATGTATTAGGTATGTATATACGCTTACAGCAAGCTCAAGTTTAATGACTGTTTAATAAGTACTTGAGTAAC
This sequence comes from Chymomyza amoena, assembly GCA_037043745.1. Taxonomy (NCBI): domain Eukaryota; kingdom Metazoa; phylum Arthropoda; class Insecta; order Diptera; family Drosophilidae; genus Chymomyza; species Chymomyza amoena. Next base: position 17,202 of record JBAMAX010003540.1, on the reverse strand, counting down.
TTTTACTTTCTTTATTTTTAAGTTTTGCCTTTTTTCTTTCAAAATTTTGAGTGCACTAATGAGTTGAATGGCAGGCGCTGAAACGAAAAGTGCATTGATGAGATTATTAAACGACAGGCAGTTATTAAGTTTCGAAAAGCCGACAGTTTTGATGGAATAAATTTCAAGTTTGTAAGCGGCACAAGGAAATGGAAGACAAATTGAATAAAAAGATACAATATTGGGCAATTAGCCTTAAGCTTGAGTCAATAAATATAGAAAAGATGTAGAAATTAAAAGTTCTTGTAAAAGCTGGAAGGGGAAAAAAACGAATTTGAGAATGTTAGTGAAGGCTTTTTACGCCAATTGGTAGCCTAATTATGATACTAACCGTCAATAAAAAACATTGAGCAGTATTAAAACGAACCTGTACTAGCTATAAACTATAAATAGGGCATAAAATTCAATATTTTTTTTAAGTTGCTACTTCTTTTAAACAAACTTTTTGACTTTTTAAACGTGATATTGCGCATTGCACATAACTCTATGTAATTTAAAAGTGACAAACAGTTAACACCAACCAAACTTAATTCCGAGTCGAGAGGCGACACAAAAAAAAGAGGGCGGAAAAAATAAAAACAAATTTGGCAAACGTGTGTGCCAAATAGTTGAAATTTGTGAGAGAGCGACCAAAAACCACTTTTACTAGCCACAAAATTTTGTAGCTGCCATCAAAAAGCTCTATCAAAATCAACACACAACACAGTCGAGTGCACTTGAAACTGGTTATGCAACACCCAGACACACACACACACACACACATTAAGTCACGCACACGCACACAGTGCTGTAAGTAGTGCACTTGTGTAACTGCTTACATGTGACACTGCAACCCATATAAGTAGGCATCAAAAATACGACGAATTAGTGAATGCGTGTGTGTGGGTGAGTACGTAAGTGTGTATATATATGCTATATGTGTATAAGTGTGTTACAGCTGGCGGCAACTACTCGAAAAAAAAAAGAAAATATTATTTCTACATTTGTTGTTGTGGCCGAATAGCGACGAAGCTGCTGCTGGGAACGATGATGACGACGAAACGCTAATTATGGAAATTAAAAACTTAGCAAAAATGTGTAAAAAAATGCTGCATTTTTAATTAAATAGAACAGCAGAGTGTTCTAAAACATACACAGACGCAGTCCATGCTGTGACATGCTGGTTGCACCACGTCCTTTCTTCTCTCTCTCTCCCTCCTCTCTTTTATATCTGCCACATAAGACACACACAATGAAAACAAAAGCTCGGGGCATGCCACAGGAGCAACCACGTGTGAAACAAACGGCTTGCTTTATTATTACGTGGCAGAGTTTCTCTTTCTCTTTGCACTTATTGTGTGCCTTTTGTGATTTTTATTTTATGCTGTTCTCATTTGCCAAAAGGCTTCTAGCGCATAGTTTTATCTTTGTGTGTGTGAGTGTGTATATATGTGTGTATGTGCGTATGTACAGTGGTGTAGTCCAAGGGGGTAAGTGTCAGAGTTATTTTAATGCCTTACTACTGAAATGTAAATGAGGAAAAAATATTGCTCTTGACAGATCTAAGTTTTCAAAGGCCGAACAAATGAGAAGGGCTCCACCTCTTGCGTTCTTTACGATCCTTTCCCACACGGCATTATACAGAGTATTCATTTCGAGATGCTCCGATTATAATGTCCAGGCAGTTCTCTTGGGATTGAGAAGGCTACCGTCACATAGAAGGGCTGATAACGTGTAACTGCTGATGGCGTTCAAAATTGTCCAAAGATTATTATTATTATTGGATATTGTAATGTACATTGGATGTACTGCGATCCAGGTGGATCTATTGTACCCCCTTCATGGCTTAGAGCTCACCCAAAAGTCCTCAGGCCTGCATGTATTGCAGTATTATGTTTGGACTTATAGTAACAACGGTCTTCGGTGAGAGAACGTACATGCCCAGGAGCATTGTTTCTTTTACCGGCGAGTGCTATACGTTCACATAATATATGCGAAGAAGTTTCTTTCTCTATGCTACAGAAGCGACATATAGGACTAAGTGTCCACTATCCACTATGCTAATTTTGTTTAAATGGTTGCAGAGCCTACAATGTCCCGTCAGAAGGCCCGTCAGGATTCTCACGGTGTTCTTTCCGTACTTTATCATGACTTTGAACCTCTTACGGTTGTAGTTGGAGAGGAGGGTTTTTGACTGTTTAAGCCTTGGTATCTATGCACAGTGAAGCAGTCGTTTTTATTCTCCTCTATTCTCCGTAGGTCCCGTACCACGTGGTTACCAATCCCACCGTGTGGTTCAGAACCGATTGAGCGGTATTACTTCACCGGTTCTTCCAAGTTTATTTGCCAGTCATTTCCAGGACTATTGTTGTGTCATGGAACTCATATAATCGTGAGCTTATTCCTGGATCCTAAATTATCCAGTGATGTTCTCACTTCTTTATCCAGCCTTGATGTAATCTTAGCTTTACTTGATGCCTTTATTGCTGCTTGACTATCAGACAGGATGGAAATATCCTTTTCATGGTAGTTCATGTCCAAAGATTACAGAATTTAAAAATATGTGGGTCTTGGAAAAATATTTTGGGCAGTAGAGACTCGCAGTCACCAAAATATTTTCGATTTTTATATTTTACTTTACAAAGGGTATACGAAGTTCGTGCAATCTTCAAATATAAGTAACTAACAGAAGCAGCCATTGGAGACCTCCCAACGCTTATTAAAGTAAGATCACGGTGATTAAGGAGTCAATATATCCACTTCCGTCTGCATGTCTGTATGAAAACCTAGATCTCAGAGACGGTAAGAACTAGAGCAGCCTAACTTTGAAATTAGAATAGTTACTATCCTAAGTTTTTTGTGTGTTCTTGATATCGGGCTTATAATTATAGCTCCCATAGATGTGTTTCAGAAGACATCGAAAAATAATAAATGTTTAAAACGGATAATTCGATTGTTTATTACGATATCGTTAACAAATTTTGCACTCATTAGTCTTTAATAGTTCCTAAGCACTCTATCAAATTTGATCAAAATTGGGTACTATGTATATCATATAGCCCCGATATGACCGGTTGGTCAAAAATTAGTTTTTTCATATGATCTCTTCTTACGCATTTTTTTCAACACAAACAACAAAAAAACATTTGGGCGCAATTGGGCACTTATTATCTTGCTAGATCCATAGTATATGCCACAATCTAGCCTCACCATAATGTATATTCTTATTATTATTATTGTACTGAGATGATAGGTAACCACATAAAGTAAACGATAAATTTTTCGGCAACGTTATAGACAGAAATTTTTTACCTATTATATGTATATTTTATGTTAGCAATTGCATAAGTAAACAGCTTCGGGATAGGATCCCCTACAACTTAGGAACTTTATGAACTATTTCAAATATGGCTAATTTATAGAAATTTCTATAAGCCCATAAGCCACTTACTCGACCTTTTTAAGTAAGTAATATCCCCAAAAACATATTATATTTTGAGAATGGATAAATTTAATCCTTTATTATTTGAATTTCAGGTTTTTTTGGAGACCTTTCGTTTGGAGGACAAAAAAAATATCAAGATGAAAATTTCATAGATTGTCAATGACAGATGTGGCTGTTAAGAAAATTAAAAGAGACATCAAATTGGGTGACTGGACGCCAAACGATGATGATTCCGGGAACTTTTTGATCAAGGTAGTAGAATAGTTTTTCAAATAGCTTGAATTTTTCAAAAGTTCGAAGATTTTACAGTTTTTACATAGATAAACTTTACAAGATTAATAAAACAAAATAAAGTATAATAGACCCCCTTCAAAACGATATCTACGCCTCTGGCTATATATGTTATATATGGTACTATATATACATATATAATTTGCATTTTTGCTGCTACTATTGCTGCTGCGGCAAAGGTGCAACACAAATATGTTGCAAGATAAAACGTTGCTCTAAGGTCAAACCAAACTGTATGCGAAAAGTAAGAGTTGCGGCCATTTCAGCTATCCTATATAAACATACCCAAAACATAAGACCCCACCAAACTAAATAAGTATATGGTATATGCGGGCCTTAAACCTCTCTGCTCTGCTTGCCGCATATTTGCTTTTTTGGTGTCAAATATTTTGTTGCAACATACTTTAAGGCCGCTCGCTCGTACATGCTTAATGCCGCATTTGCTGCCACATGCAATTAGGCCAAATCTTGCCAACAATAACAACAGCAACAACAAACAACAAAAAACTAAAAAAGGAGCAAAATAAAGATTGACAAACTTTGTCGGCATTTGGACTTTGTCGTCAGATGTTGCCTCTTCAAGTTGACTTGCCTGTTAGCCCGGCTCAAGCGTCTGGGCGGATCCTGAGTGAACTCAACTGAAGTCAACTTGACTTGGCTTGGCTCATTTGTGGCACTAACGACTTGTAATTTACAGTCAAGGCTGAAAAATAACCAACACAAAGTGTCTGAAGTGTCCAGTTGCACTTTGCATACTCTTGCAGAAAAGTACATAGAAGGTAGTAGTAGACATATGGGTACATAAAGGTTTTGTTTTCCGATAACGATGGCAAAAACTTTCATAGAATGTTACTGAAAGGTTTTATATTATAAGAAAAAAAAAGGGACATCAAATCGGGTGACTGACAGCGGCACACGCTGATAATTCCGAAACCATTTTCTGAATCTAGGGTCTTTCGTATTATAGATCATGGTGTTATTTGAGTATAAAAAATCAAATGGCTTAAGCGTTCTTAAACTAAACTTTTTTTTATATTTTAACACAAGAATATTATATTTTTATTACGTTTAACATAGGTTAGGTTACACCGGTTGACCCCTGGGAGTAGTCATACAAAGACTGCATAGTGCTTAGTGGTATGCATAATATATCTTCGTCAAAATCTTTACATGAAAAAAAATTAAGAATTAATGATAAAATTAAATATTGAAAAAACTTAAATTAGTACAGTTTTTATGACCTTATATGTGCAAACGTATTTTGAAAAATGCCCTTTTTCAAAATCTGGCTATGGGAGGATAATAAAAACAAATGGATTTTGAATATTGAAAGATTGCCCTTACATAAAATGTAAGTCCCATCTCTGGAGAAAAAAAGAGTGAAAATTTGTGTGGCACAGCAAAACCAGAAATTCCACAAAAAGTATGGAATTTTTTCTTGAAACTAAAATAAGAATTCTTAAACCAGTAGGATAAAGAATCGTGTCTTGGAGTTGCATGATGTCAATTATGTTCTAAAGGATAAGATCCTTAAGATGAAAACTGATTGAACATCTTGACTCTCTTATAACTTTTAAGCCTCTTAATTTTTGAAGTACCTTAGAGGTTTTGATGCGTTTTTAAGCCATACCTCATTTATTGTGTTCTTTATGGACTTTCGTCCATTCTAAAGGAAGACACAAATGTGGTAATGACCGATTGCTGCATTCCCTTAGAGCACTCATCAGCATTATTTATCACCGATATTTCCTCTAGGGAATCGTGGTTGGAAACTCAGCCAACTTAGTAGGAATCGGCTCCAAGCTCAGAGATCCATGCCATTAATGAGCGTTTGATCTGTGGCTGTGGTATAATACACCCCATTGCACAATCAGTCTTCAGATATGGCTTAAATTGATCCAAAGGGTTCCATAAGGCTCTGCGGCCTCAAGCGGTCACAGTGTTCGACCAGAATGCGATCAGAATGAATGTTCCGAGCCATGACTTTTGCAGAAGCTGCACAAACGAAAAAGTTGAATCAGTAGAACATCTGTTCTGTTCCTATGAGGCTCTTAGTAGACGTAGGAATAAGCATCTGGGATATAGCTTCCTTTATAACCTAGCTGAGCTACTAGCTAAATATCACAATGGGTCGGTTTAGGCCTTTAAGCCAGCAGCCGCCCTAACCTAACGTAACCTAACCCAACCATGTCATGATCAGATATTATAAATAGATAGATTTCATCTATGTACTGACCTTTCCTAGTTTTGTTAACCCATGGTGGAGGAATTAAAAGATTTTGCAATATCAAGAACCAAGGTAAGCTTATTTTGCTATCATACTATTGTAGAAAGAATATTTGATTCCGTTGTTGGTTATTGTAGAATTTGTGCAAATACCACATCAATTGGGGCGTTTTCTTTGTAGGGCACAAATGCATAATTGCCCGACTAGCTATATTATTATTTAATTTGTTAATAACCAGTTCAAAAAATAAGGAAGGTCAATCTCGCGCCTCAAATTTCAACACTGAAAGCTTTGCGAATAAATTGTAAAAATGATGATATTGATCTGATGCCTCTGAAAAAAGCAATTTTCGTATCGATCTGCACTTAGAGAACTGTCTCTGATGCAATAGAAGATATATTTGCTTTACCTTATATTTCCCGTGGGTTTTGGTTGCTAGAAAAAGAAGGTTCTCCGCGTTATAGGCGAAAAACAATTTCGAATTTCTAGTTTGTAGGAGGATGGAAACCCTGAAATATCAAAACTGAATATTTTTTAATATCATTTTATATGAAAGTGTTGGGTAACATATAGATGAAATAAATAACAGGCTTTACTTTCCTTGAATTATCATTTTCCCTAGTTGTCTATATCATTGGTGCGTACAAAAAATTAAAAAAAAAAAATAAAATTGTATTATAAGGGAAACGATTTAACGATTTCTACTATTTTCTGTAAAAGGATTTTTCACAGAGAGGACTTTTATACCATATCCTTAAGCTAAACCAAATGACTTTCCGCTTTCCTCATGAATAGCAGTAGATCTTTTGTTTGTTATTGACCTGAGATGGAAGGGAATAAAGCGTACTTTTCCCATGTGACAGGCTCTGTCCCATACCAGCGCTGGGCAGTCACAGAGAATCTGTCTGGTGGTTTCATTGTCTTCTAGACAGAGCCTAAACTCTGAAGAGTCCGATAGGCCAATTTTTGTCTTCATCGCATCCAGAGGTTTGACAAGCACTATTGCTTGACGAAGCCCCGGAAGGAAGAACCAGAATCTCCTATGTTCTCCTGCAGCCCATTTGTTTATCATCGTTTTGATTGTGGACTAATTAATACTACAAAACCGTGCAGGCGATGTAGTCAGGGTGGAGGCACCCTGTCGTGCTAGATCGTCAGCGATCGGGCTCCACTCCCGAGTGTCCAGGCACTTAACATAGCACGACTTTGTTCCGGGCGGACAGGGTTTGGAGGTAGATGCTCCAGGATGACAATGCCTTTATAGAAGCTTGGCTATCTGAAAAAACCACTATGATTTCTACTGAAAAAAGTTTAAAAATAATTTGATCCTTTATTTAATTTTTAGAAATTGGCATTTTTGCATCTTTGTATTGTTGTAATGGTTGCTCACGCAGTCATTCGGGCGCTTCTACATTTTTGCCCAATAAAGTGAACATCTTAAATGTTATTTATTTATTTTAATATTGTACCTTAGAAACCTTAAATGTCTCTTAGAAAAATTTTTACAGATTTGAAACCAAATTAGTTTTTACCCAGATTGGATTCAGCATAGCAAATTTCTTTAAAATACTAATATACCCTGATGGAAGTATCAAAAAACTATATTGCAACAAAATTTAAATGCATTACAGCAAAGATAAAGTCTAAACATAAATAAAGATATATAAAAAGTAAGTACTTTGCAACTTAGATGAATGCAAACTTTGTGCAAAATGAAATTAAATTCGTCCAAAGAATAACTTGAAAGGCTTAGAGTGCAAGTATTTACTATATAACATATATATGTACTATATATATGTATACCAGAATAACATGCTCAAACAGAATCTGTTCTTTATGCACATAAACCTATGTATTATATATGTACAACTAAAATACCATGCTTATGTGTTTATATTGATAATGGGGCCAACATGTTGCATATAAAGCGATAATAAACGAACTGGGAGCATAGAAAACGAGAACGAGAACGACAATTGTGGTCTGCCAGTGAAGCACATGACAATTAGAATTAGAATCTAATTTCATTGCAAAACAATTTTCGTACTCCTAACGACATGTAGAGCACCAAAAACCCAACAGACAACAACAACGACAGCAACAACCTTACAACAACTTGGAAATGTGTGTTTACCCGCTCATTGCGGTTTTTGGTACAAACAAGAAAGGGCACAGACCCCTTTCGTCTAGGCGTTACCATCTGAGTGGGGGGCATGTGGTTAAAGACTGGTTCGAGGAATATCCACTAATACAAATTGGCTAAAGCACCACAAGTTGATCCAAACTGTGAGCTCTACCAATGCCAACCAATGCATACAAAAGCCGGAAATATCAGACTGACCTAGTTATCCAAAGACACGGAGTATGTACTCTACTGTAGTTGTAGTCGTATGTACTTAAACACATAGTATATACATGTTTATATAAGCAATAACGTTGGCAGGTAAAAGGTTTGTTGCCTCAGCTGTGCTCAAATTTAAATACCTAGAACAAATTGCATTAGACGTGCGAATACTTGAGAAAATTGGGAGCAACTGTAACTGGAGATGAAGCTTTTTGACTGCGATTTACACACATTTCTATGACAATTGAATCGAGATCGAGTTGTGGTCTTATGTTCAATAGCTTCAAGGCTTAAATTCATTTACTTTAACATAAAGCAAGGATACGCTATGGCAGCTGCTTGAAGGTTTTAGGAGCAAGTTCTTGGAAGCATTTTGTAGCTTAAAATTAATTACCAAATTGATGTCATGGAATATATGCAAATGCACTTGAGCTTAACTGGTGTCACTTTATGTAATCGTTATGTAATTTAGTTGAGGTGAGATAAACTGAATGGATGCAATATGTATTACAACAAGTTAAGTGTGGAAAAGTAATCTGTGCAAGCTAGGTTTTCCTTCAAAAAAGATTCTGATTTTCGATTGACATTTGGAAAGAAAGGGTGTCTTCAAGAATAATTAGAATATTTTGTCGACATAACAATGTGTCAAGTACAGTTGATAGGACAAGGGAACCGCAATATTCATCAAGCCTTTCCTACGGTGCAGAGATCTAGTAAAAGTCGGATGATACAGAATCCAACATTAAAAACTTTCCAGGGGCTCAAAGAGCAGCCTTGCCCTGAATGGAGTTCTGAGTTTGGTTCTTATGGAGGAAGAAGACTGAAAGCAAGAGTCATATGTATATGATTTCCTTTATCTCCTTTTGGAGCGTGGGGCATCCCGAGGCATTGTTAACGATTCGTAGCCAATAATAACATTCGAGACTGTAGGGCTCTAGCATTCATTCCCTAGTCCGTGATAGGGCTCCTAATTTTGCATCCAAGCCAACGTGGAGCGAACAGGCCGTCTCTAACCTGAGATCAGATGCCTACCACGGAGTTAACTGGCTTCTAGTATGCCTTTAGGGTTTTGATGTTGTGTCATGATGTAACTCCACCATATTGGTTCACTGAATCTACGCCTTCTTCACCTACAAACTGAATAAATTTCGCTTATGATTGTGCATCGCTCTCGATTAGCTACAAACTGCAGTTACTATACACCGCTGCCCCGATTTCACAAAATACAGTATGATTCGCCGTCGAGTCGTGACAAGAAAGGCAATCCGTACCCGAGGTCACCCAAGCATTATCTTCTCAGTAACTGGGCACTTGGCTCGACCTAATTTCCAAGAGGATGCATTTTCCACGTTACTATTACAAATAGAATGAACCAAAGGGTCTCTGAGTAGACTCAGCTTAGACCGAGAGGCTTCACCTAATTGTTTTTGTAACCATAAGGTTATGTTTTGAAAACTATTTAAGTATTGGTTATGTAAATATTTGCATATTTTCCAGACAACCTAGATCTTCAAAGAATTGCTTTCAAAGGTTCTGGGGGTTTTCCAAATTGGTGCTGGGCCATCATGCTTTCTATCTCATTCATATTTACGCAGCTGTGACGGAACTCCTGACGGGTAGCATCCTTTCACTTAGCCGTATAAAATAATAGGTGCCGTTACAGACTTGCCCTATTTATTGGCGAGGTTTCTCCAAAATGTCAATCTTGACATCCTAACAAATCCACTTAAGCCAGCACACTTAGACCTAGACTGTCCCATTGTAAAACTGCATGGATCTCCAAAGAAAGAACTAAGAAGAAGCCATATTCTGTTCGCACGACGCAACTTGCAACCTTCTTTAGGTATGTAGATTCTAGCTCCCTTAGATGGCATAGGTCTTCTATTACTGCGGTCATGTCAGTTATTAGAAAGCTAAGGCTCATTTCCAAAGTAATTTGCCTCGTAGAATCCTATTACGGGGTCGGAATTGGTTTCAATGTCCGGATTTTAAGATATTTGAGGTTATGTAACCGAAAAACGGCGGTATTTCCTACTTTTGAAATTATATACAGGGCATAGAACATTGAGAAACAGACTACTCCAGTTGCATAACTTACTACCACTCTTACCCTTTAATTTACGATTTCAAGAGATACATTTTTTTGCAAAGTTACGGCTATTCGAACATACGAAATAAATCCTTTTAACAACATTTCACAGGTCTGCAAATATCGCCGTCATGTCTGTTGTTGGAAAGCTAAGGGTCATTTCCGGACTCGGATTCTACCCAGCAAATTACTTACATAGGTAATGGCCCTTAGCTTTCCAACAATTTATGGAGGAGATAATTTCCCAGGTGACTAACCCTTAGAGCTTCATAGGAACAGAAGAAGTGCTCTACTGATTATACGTCTACCACAGCTTTGCAGCTTCAGACTCGGACTCTACCCAGCAAATTACTTAGGTAATGGCCCTTAGCTCTCAAACAACTTAGGGAGGAGATAATTTCCTAGGTGATTTACCCTGCGCCAACTTAGAGCTTTATAGGAACAGAAAAAGTGCTCTACTGATTATACCTCTGCCACAGTTTTGCAGCTTCTGCGAAAGTCGTTGTTTGGAGCATTAAGTCCGAATCTATGTTTTATGCTTTTATGTCCTTAAGCTATAAAGTAAAGGGTAGTACTGATTCAGTTGGCATTAGTTAGTAAGTGCTTTCGAGAGCATATCCGATCCTTGAATGTCCTTACCCTTTAAAAGTCTGTATAGACGCCTATTCTGTATAAAGGCAGCTATTCGTTTTCAATTCTCCAATTCCGAGTGATTTTTTTTTTTGGTTTTTGGACAAATTTTTAAAAAAAATTTGTTTATAGTGTGGCATTATGTACATTGTTAGATTAACTGATGTTAATGTTTTACGTGTTACGGGTGTTCTCATGAGCGCGTTGAAGAATTTCAAAATATGATTTTTGCGTGTGTTAGAAGTTGTCAATACGGAGGTTTTAAGCCTACTGCGATGTGTATTGGGTGTGTTGGTTCGTGAGATATACGCATTTTTGTGGTTATCGTGAATATAGCATAGTAGAAATTTGTTCAATACCGGGTAGTGTAGACAGAAGCGTAGTTGCAAAGGAGTTGAAATGCACTTTAAGAGAATTCAAAAAGTTACGGAGGAGGACGTCTGCCGGGCTCACTAGCTGCGTATATAGTATAATAACAACAAAGTAGTCAATCTTTCGGTTTGTGTGGAACACTCGTAAGATGACTTTAGAAATTTTACTGCCCTGAGTCTTGCTACACTCGATTCATCTTTATATTAAGGGCCACCTGTGGGATGGAATCTAGGAATCCAATTGGCTGCACCAAAAGCCCATAATAAAAGTCCAAATTATTCTAAAAATGACAAATCACATTGGCATTGCGAATTTTTCTTTCAAGCTTACTCAGTTCTTATGGGGGAAAAGCTGCTCGACACAAGCTGGGATCATCCTGTGCTCTTTGTTAATCCTACTTAAGCAGTGGTAATGGGGTATGGAGGAAAGATATGTTGTTTGGAGGAACTGCCTTAAGCACCATATCCTTGGTATCCCTCTCCTTTTTAAGATTCGATAAAAAGAAACACATGCGCTTATTGCTATGTAAGCCTTACAAGTATATTCGTGAAGTACCTTGTTAGCATCCGTTGACTTAACATTAGATGAGCTATTATGCTAAATATGTGTGACATGATCAAAGAAAATGCATTGCAATTCGAATTTCAACCTATCTGGCGTAAGAAATAAATATTTATTATCTTTAAGCAACTGCCTAATCCCCCCCCCCCCCCCCCCCCCCCCCCCCCCCTCCAACTTAAGACAACAAAATCTCATTAAAATTGCTTAACTAGCTAACTGAAGTACCTACACTAAATTTGCTTAATTAAAAGCATTGGATTACTAGACCTTATATAACAATAACAAGGATTAAGCTCAATGTAGCAACAACAAGTGCAACAGTAACAACAACAATAACATCGACAAAAGTAACAACAACAAATTTTGCATAATAATGGCGGAGGCCAAGCGCTCTTAATGCTCAGGGGCAAATGCTAACCAATCCGAATGTCTGCAGCTGTTTGATTCTTTTTCGCGCTCTTTGAATACTTAATACTCCGAGGAGTAAAGGAGTATACTGAGCTTACCCAAATGCATGTTGCTGACTTCTTATACCGAAATTTATTTATAGAGTATGTATAAGAAAGGAAGTCTACTGAATTGAACGACTTTTCTTTTGGCAAAACATTAAGTTTCTTGGAATATTTTTTGAAGATTTTGTTCTTAAATTGCAACGATCTACTCATAGGACATGAGTCACACAGTCCTGACAAACTTACTAAGGGAATATCCAAGTCGTTTAGGTCCATTTTGTTTTTCTCTTTCACTGCTGTAGCTTTGTAATCCACACAGAATGGCATATACTTAGTTATATATTAGTATACAATGTGGCATGAAGGACACCGGCAGCTAAACAACATAATTAAAAATGTTGTCGCGTCGTGTAGTCCAACGCCCACCTGCTGTGCGCCACACCCAACAGTGGCCTGCATAGCAACGCCCTCATTTGCAACTTGCCACAAAGAAATTGCAACAAGTCCTATCCGCTTGACACAGTCGGAACGTTCTTAATTTATAATTTAAAGCAGACCAAGAGGCGCGACCATTTCAGACATTCCAGCTGCACTTTAATTATTTAGTTCGGACTAGACGAGACTAGGACAAACCAGTGAAAAGAGAGAGGTCTAGTTTACTCTTAAATTATTTGCCCCAAAAATTTATTTAAGGTGTGACCATGTCACAACAAAAACAAAAGTAATGTATTTCACTTTTCTTTGGCTTCTGACGTTATTTAACTGGCCGAAAACTTTCGGCTTCGGTACGTTTTGTGTTTGTGTTTGAAACATGGCCCAGAGCTCTGGCACAAGGCTCAAACTGGCCCAATTGTGTTGTTGACATGAAGCTGGGTCTTTTCATGCCCTTAACTTGGCAAACGAAAGGCCAAAGCAAATCTGTCCATCGAAAGTTCTCAGCCATGAAAGGAAAACTTAGCAGTGACTTTTATAGTAGCTCTTTGCACACCACGTTGAATGTTTTTAACATCGCTGGAATTTTTTGAAGACAACAAAAAATTTGTATTTTACAAATATACTGAGATACCACTGTATAATTTTTTTAATCTATATATAGAGGTGTCACAAAAATGTCCGCAAAGCTGCCAACTGCGTTTTTTCCTTGCGACTGCCAATTTGTCATTCACTGGCAGCGTCTAAGTTTTCGGTTCCTTTTCGTATGTAAATATGAGTTAAGTGAAAACAGGCTATAAGTTTGTCTGTCTGGCTTACAGTAGTAGTACTGTTAGCTTTATTTGTTGCCAATGCTGGGCTACAAAATGGCTGCCTTGTCGCCATTGCTGTGCAGATTTATGTGACTCGCGTCGCACATAAAGTTTAGTCAGAACAAGTTGAACATACGCAACGTATTTCCCAAAAGTTAAATATACCATTATATCATATACTCCTACTATATACTATACAAACACATACACACATAAAAACACTCCCATCTCTCTGTGTGTGTGTGTGTGTGTGTGCATATGCACACATTCATTATAATAAAGAATCGTCTCTAACTCTGGTTTAATATTTCACAGCCACCATTTTGGCTTATAATTACTTTTGTTTTTTAATAATCAAGCTTGACCCAAAACACACACAAAAAAGGACACACACTCACACACACACACTTGCATAAGCTCAGTGTGTGGCAAGCTAATGAGTGGAGCAGCCAACGTTGCGTATGCGTAATACCGCAGTTGGTATAAAATAAACTCACAATTGGAAAATAAAAGAAATATTTAGTACGTAATATATATGATATTTTGAATAAAAGTTTTTATTAATATTAATTTTGCACTCAAAACTAATAAAATATATACAGCGCTGATGTGAGTGGGCGTGTATAAGTAAATGATGCACATATAGGGTAATTTTTTCAGCTTTTGGATTTTTAGGAGAACAAAGACGAATCAGTTTTTTTTTCATAGATAGTGGAAAGCCTTTTTTTTGAATATGAGAACAAGTTTATTTTTAGAAATAGTGGCAATAATAGTAGGTTTATAAAAAATTAAAAAAAATTTTCGTATGGTAGTTTATCAACATCGAAGAAAAATTTGATAAAAATTAAAAATTTTAATTTTTTTTTAAATCTAAAAATTTATAATTCTAATTCGTTTCCTTATAAATATATCGAAATTTGGCATTCAAGTTTTTTAGAATTCTCAAGCTCTTTACTAAATTTGATCAAAGTCGGTTGACTACGTAATACAATATAACACTCACAGTATTGCAGAAGTCGCAAAAGATTCATACATTCAATTTGTTGCATTTTTGGAATTAAGAGAATGTTCTTGAAAATCGATATTTGATTTGAAAATCGATATTAATAACGGCTACGAATTAAGTGATCGTTACAAAGATCGACGATACAAAAATCGAGCTGTTTTTGAAATTTTGTTTTCTAAAATCAACAATGGTTTGTCCGCATTATGTTTATGTCTTGTTCACCTTCGACATTTTCGAATAATAATCCAGATTAAATTCCAAATAGGCACCTTTCAACGGCTATATTGTTTTTAGCATAATCCTCTCTTCTGATTCTGGGACCAAATACGGTAATTTTTAGCATAAAATAAACTTAATTTTTTTTTTTTCTCAGATATTTATTATTGGCAATCAACACATGATTCTATAGGTTATAATCCAACATTTATAATAAAAAAAAGTAAGTCACTATACACTCAATATAACTTTCTTTGTGGTATGGCTTAGATTACTCTATATACATAATATTTAAAAAAAAAATGGCGTACGTAAAGTCGGGGTCGGACGACTTTAGGATACCTTGTACCACTAGCTTGTAATAAAGTCCGATTTCTTCACAAAAAACCTAAAACAGAAGAATTTTTAAGTAAAAATTTTTTTTTTAACCGATCTGTCCTATGGGAGCTATATGATATAGTCAACCGATTTCAATAAAATTTGACACGTGCTTAAATACCTTAAAAAAGATCTGAATGCCAAATTTATTTCAAATATCTTTACAAACAAACAAAACACATCGAATTTTGTATAAAAAACGTGTTTTTGGACCGATTGGTCCTATGGGAGCTATATGATCTAGTCAAACGATTTGGATTAAATTTAGTACAATGCTTAGGAACTATAAAAAACTCACGAATGTCAAATTTGGTCCCAATATCTTAACAAACAAACGAAACACAACAAATTTTGTTAAAAAATCGATTTTTTGGAAGATCGGACCTATGGGAGCTATATGATATAGTCAACCGCTTTTGTTCAAATTTGGACATTGCTTAAGTGCTCTAAAAAATTTCCAAACGCCAAATCTGGTTACGATATCTTTATTAAAAAACGAAATATATCGAATTTTTCTTTAAAAAGTTTTTTTGGCCGATCGGTCCTATGGGAGCTATATGATATAGACAACCGATTTCGATCAAATTTGGTACAGTGATTGGTAACTATAAAAAACTTTCGAATACCAAATTTGGTTACGATATCTTCATAAACAAACGAATTATTCATCTAAAACTTATTTTTTTGTCGAGGTCGTCTCAAACACCCCCATGGAAGCTATATAATTTATCCCCGATATCAAAAAAATAAAATAAATTTGCCTCCTATGGAATAATATGGGATCTAATGTGAAAGTTTGGCAACTCTAGCTCTTACCATCTCTGAGATCTAGGCGTTCACAAGGACGGACGGACAGACGGACAGACGGACATGGGTATATCGACTTCTCTATTCACCCTGATCATATTTTAGGTAACTTTGGGGTGTCTCCAACGTCTCCTTCTATATGTTACATACATTTTCGGCTTGCACAAACTTAATATACCCTTGGTACGCACACGGTACAGGGTATAAAAAGTAAGTCACTATACACTCAATATAACTTTTTGTGTGTATGGCTGAGATTACTCTATATACATAATATTTAAAAAAAAAGAAGTGAAGTCAATGCAAGTGAGTTCGGATGGTTCCTTAAGCGATCAGTGTAATGGTCGCTAAGTTTATTGAACACATCGCCCACATATGGAATGCCTAGATCCTTGTGAAGGTTTCGATTTCGGATATACCACGGGGCATCGGCAATTTTGCGCAAAGTTTTATTTTGTAAAATTTGAATTTTTGTAATATTTGACTTGGAAGCTGTTCCCTAAACTTGAATGCCATAATACCAAACTGTCATTATTAGGCTCTTATATAGAATATTTTTATTTTCCAAGGATAGCTTGCTATTATTACCAAGTAGCCATTCCGTTTTGCCAAGTTTGGTTCTACACCTTGCTGTTATTATTTTAATGTGTTCTCTCCAACACAATTTTTTGTCGAGGTGAATTCCGAGATACGGGTGCGATGTTTTAATTGGAATTGACTTTTTTTTTCATTCATAATTTTCGTAAGTCTGTCCATTATTCAATCACAATGCAAACAGACAAAAATGCTTTGTCAAGATTCAAGCAGCAAAAAAGTCACCCTATATTTACATATGTTGTGTTTATTTGGCAGCTAAACTCAAATGCCATTTTAAATAAATAAAACTTTTCTAAACTTTTAGCCAAAACAACTAAAACTTTTGCTGCTCAGTTGGACTTTTGTTTATAAAAATGGGTTTAATCTCTAAAGAAATACCACAATAAATTCTTTAAGTGGAAATATATTGAATTTTTCAAAATAATTTATTTGCTTTGATCGGAATGTGACGATGAATTTCATTAAAATTTTACTGATTGAGCAAACAATGAAATATGCAATATTTATTGAATATTGTTGGATAAT